>WWET01003530.1:35932-48143 GCA_011038615.1 Limnodynastes dumerilii | reverse complement strand
GTTAGGGTAGCCTTCAGCCGGCGTAAGGAAGGGGCCATACGCCCGCACAGGGGGAGTGTCGGTATAAGTGAACACCAATACGCTGTGCTTTAGTAAGCACAGCGCATCGGCATAGTTCAGGATCAGGCCCAAAGATACTAAGATGATTTTAAGTTATGGCTATATAACAGGGCAGTACCAAGCCTACAAGCGTGCATTAACTGATAAACATTAAAAGGAGACATACGGTGTCGTTCAAGGAACGGGTAAAAGTAATCACTCAGAGATCCATTTTATAAAATTACACAATTATACGCATGCAAGGCCACACCCACCAACACCCAGGACACTCCCCTCTCCCGGCCGTGCAATCGTAGACTTACACCTCCATAGACCACTCTGATCTTTAAGTGTGTACTTACCTGCGTATATGACTTCCATTTGTGAGATTCAGTAAAGTCGCACCCTCAAGCGTTCATTTAAATGCCTCCCCCCACCCACTTTCATGTAAATTTTCAAGTACGTATTTTTACGCCACACATCCGTGCGTATGTCCCCAAGTGCGATTCACATGTCCGTGCCTGAAGCACTTACGTGCATATATTCAACTTAACGTACGTAAATAAAGTTACTACGCATGCTCAGTTAAAACGTACCTAAAAATATGCACGCAACTCCACGTGAAAACAGACCTGTAAATACGACCCTCTGTCCAAAGGGGTGTATCGATTCTAAGTAATTCTGATGCCAATGAATTGCCATTCTATCCATTATGGAGTATAAATCAAGTACTAGTTAAATACAATACCAAAAGGTGATTTTCATTTCAAGTACTTAGCACCAACAAACATAAAGGGCCTGGCTTGAAAAGTAAATTAACCGCAGGTCCTAAAGACCAGCAGATATATGAGTACTGTTGGAATAGTTATTGAGACATCAGTTAGTATGTATGATCAGAGGAGTAATGCGCAAATAAAGGATCCTAAATACGTAGACCATACAATCCCAAATCATGAAGATATGCCAAAAGTATACAATCCCAAGAGGTTACCATTACAGGACTATTATAGATATTAACCATATCATCCCAATATAATATTGACAAATTTTAAGAGTCAAGATCTAAATGATATATCAATTAACCTGGTAGGGTCCAATCATGGACTTTAAAGATTTAAAAATATTTAAAGACCACATGTCAGTCTACGTACTTACATACATAGGCCCAAATCCTGATTTACGTCTTTATTACATTTCAATGCGTAGCATATTTACGCTAGCGTATTTACTATGCACTCCCCTCAGCCATAGTACATTGGCCGGTTTACACTTGCCAAACCCTACTTTAACTTTTGAAAGTGTAAGTACTGACTTACGTAAAGGCTTCACGTACGTATGCGCTTAAGCACGCCCATACCGTACGATTTAAATGCTTCCCTCCACCTCCATGGTGCCATAACATTGACCTGCCCCTTCGTACGTATTTATGCCGATGGTACGTTGATGCTAAGTATGTTCAGAGTTACGTGGCGTAACATCTGCCACGCACATGCGCAGTGCATGCAAAATGAACATTTGACGTCACCCGCTAGCGTAACTAGTTCTGGATCTAACCTATAGATTGTATAGTCTATATGACTACGCATACACAGAGCAAAAACACTTAATAAGCAGCTTCTTAGGTGTAAATCAGGCACTTAGGACCTGATTCACACTTAAGAATTCTTATGATTTTAGGTGCGTATATTTAAGAACGGATGCACTGAGTATGCTTAGTAACTTTTCTACGCTATTTACGTAGGACTTAAGTATACAATTTCCGTACTTATACACTAAGAACTTAAAGTCCCTAGGTTGCTAGTAACAAAAGCAAGAATGGGCATTCCATAAATAGATATCAATACATTTCCAGAATACATTTCCACAATACGTTTCCAATAAAAAATAATTGTAAATATTCACTAACTCTGGAGAGATTTTTAAAGACAAGTAACAATACTGTTGGAATAACTTCTATCACTGACATCAAGTCAATGTAACTTTATATTAAGGATTGTCTGTTTGATCTGTTCCCTGTTCCATCAAACATGGAAATTACTGTTATAAAATAAACAAATATCAAAGGAAATTAGATAGATGCTCCGTCCATTATGCCCAGAGCACAGCTGTGTCACTGATACTGAGGATATTTGAATTTTTTTTCTCAAATTAATTTGATTCCAGTTTATTCTGCAATTAGAATCATTCCATTTCAGACTACTCATTCATACAGTAAAGCAATCATTGCTTAAGAGGGAGAAGACTAAGATCATAATGTCATTAACAGATTTATTTTTGTTTCTTGCAACATCAATTTCTGGGATATCTGGTGCCATAATTTTCACTTTAGTTATTATTGTGTTCTTCAGACACTGGAAAGAGACTGGTAACCTGGGCATTAGTGATAGAATCCAACTAGTAATAGTGATCACTAATGTGTTATTTCAGAGCTTCTTCACTGTTGATGGAATGCTCCAAGTCTTTGACATGTATCACGTAAAAATAAACTTATTGTTATTTATGTTTATGCTACAACGTCTCCTGAGTGATGTGAGTTTCTGGAACACCACCTGGCTCTCCATCTTCTACTCCGTAAGACTGGTGACCATTTCTCACCCGTTCTTTATCTCTGTCAAAACATGGTTCATGTCTTCTGTTCCTCAAATCCTAATGGGATCAATCTTATGTTCCATTATTAAAAATATCTCAATATTATAAATATTCCAAAAATATGGACAATGCACATTGACATTCCCAACAATAGCACTGACCAATCACTTTTCTTTGGTTATGTTGTTCATTTGGATCATACTTACATCATCATAAACTCAGTGATTAGATTTTGTCTTCCTTTTTCTTTGACTTGTGTCTGTATTGGACTCAGTGTCACAACTCTACTGAGACACATCCAGAGGATGAATCAGACAGAATCTCATGTAACATCTACTCATCTCCAGGGTCACATCCGAGCCATTAAGTTGATGATTCTACGAGTCACGTTAGACATTGTTTTCTATATGACGACAACAATTATTGATTTTGTACCAATGGGAATTTCGGAAAGCATGGTAGCGTGTATAATAATCATTTTTTATCCCACAATTCAATCTCTCATTATAATTTTTGGAAATCCCAGATTAAAGAGCAGACTTTGTGATATCCATCTGCATATAAGATCTTAACATCTATAAATACAAATAATAAATATTGCTTTTCTAAATTTGTGTATAACTAAGGACTGGATCCAGATCCCCGTATGTTAAGCTACTTACGCGAACGTCTATAACGTTAACATCTGCACATGATGTAAGGAGGACGGGGAGGGGGAACAGGTACATTTTATAGTGTGGGCTGGTTTAAATAGTCGCACGGACCGCTGATCCGCATATGGCAGTGTAAATACTGCAAAATACTCACAAGAGAGGAGAGTGACTTGGGAGTTCATGCCCCTCTTCCGTGTGGAAGGAGGTCTGGCGTAGGCCCCATGTCTGTATAATATATATGGCCCTATATATGGCCCATTGAGTATAGATTTCCTTAAATCTTTTAATCAGTGACCGGATGCATCTACTTCACAAGCCTAGATTTGGAACTAATTTACTATTTAAAACACAGTAGAAATACTCATAAAACACTTTAAATTTATACATTATAAACAATAGATCACAACATAAAACTGTATGTATTCCTGAACGAAATGCTTATAGTTCACTGTATGCTGTATTTTCAGAAATGTTTAATCAAACAAGAAGAGATTTGTATGTAGTGTTTATGTTTTTATTTTTTATGTCACCTTAAAGGAAAATAGGTGCTGTGCTGTGATCAGATTTTATATATATATAGAAAACATATATATTTTATAGCTGTGCAATAGGTTATTTACAGAAAGTTTTCATCTGCACATAGGACCCGATACAGAAGTCCATTGCCGCTGTGATCATAACTCCTCACAGCATCACTCCCCTCACACATGTCACTTCTGTACCCCTCTATAGTTAAATATGCATTGAGCCCAGAACGCCTTTTTTTCCATGGAGATCCAGGCAACAGATTGATGGAAAGCCAAGTTTCTCTGCTTTGCTACTAAACACAACTTCAGAAGGTTACTAATTCAGTTTTTTTCCCTCTTTTATTTTAACTTGCTTTGTATTTTTTTTTTCTGTTTTAGTCGTGTGACTTTGTATTGTTAAATCTTTTTTTTTGTAATTAGCATTGTTCTCTTTTTGTAAAATAAGCTGTTGTTTTTAGCCTGTTCATAAATGCTCTGAAATCTTTGTATCTGAAGAAGTTTTGACTACTGTTTTGTTTTTGGCTACTGTAATCCATAAGGAATAAATCAGACTGATCATTTCTGTTGACGTTGCATAACTGCGGTTATTAATCCAGGAGGATTGTGGGAAGAAGTCACAGGGTGATGAATTTTGTTGGGTGTGGTATAACTGCGGTTAAAGCTTGCATAGGTAATATTTTGAAATAAAGATAGAGGTTAGAAAATCTGGCCCTAAGTGTTTGAGTTAAGAAATAATTTCTGGCATTTAGGATTAGTAATTGTTCATATAAACAAGACTCAATGGTCCTGACTTCCGCCAATGCGCTGTGAGTACTAAAGCACAGTGTATGTATGTACTCACCCCAACACTCCTCCTGTGGCCGGCGTAATTACACACTTTTACATGGGCTGAAAGCTACCCTAACTTCAGCAGGTGTAAAAGTGTGACATTACGCCAGCCACAGGATCGAAACGGCCTACTGCCCTCATTATCTTACCTCCAACCCGCCTTCATGCCTAACTGTTGCGTAGTTACAATGATGGGGCGTTCCTCGCCGTAACTAAGTTACGCAATGAAAGGCAATGAAATTAGGGACGCCCAATCCTGAGGAACGGGTTTCCCTAACTACGACGTGCAACATCTGCCTGACGTATGCGCAGATCACCAGAAATGCCGATCTTACGTTATCCGCCTGCCATAAATACGGCGGGCAGCGGAAGTTTTGGATCAGCCCCAATGTTTATAAGTGGTTACCAAACATACGTACAAGCAATATCCCTACCTTCTCTTGTTTTACTTTTTCTCTTTTTATTTAATGAGTACCTAAAAAAGTATGACAGCTGCTTACAAAGGACGGACCAGAGATGTGCTTATCAGCTTCTCTGTGCAGCAAAGGCTCGGATTGGACAGACAAATGGAAGGAGAGACTTATCTGTGAACTAGTGGAATTTGTTAAACTGGTTAAACTGCATTAGGGAAATGTATATCTGATGTGGAGTGTTACTTTCATAGGAATATAGGGCCAGATTCAGAGCTACGTCCGCTAGTGTATTTACGCTAGCTGGAGTTATAAAAACGCTATTTTGCAAGTACTGCACATGCGTGCAGCAGATGTTACGGCACGTAACTCTGTACGTACGTCCCATCCTAGTATCAAGAGCGTAACTACGAACGAAATATGACACCCGTAATTATGCTTGGGAGGCAGGGGGAGGCATTTAAATCGTACAGTATGGGTGTGCCTAGGCGCGTAAGTACGTGTAGCCATTATGGCTGACAGGAGTTACGCTTAGAAAAGTTAAGACAGGGTTTGGAAAGCGTGAAATGGCAAAAGTACGTACGACCGATTGGAGTGCATAGTAATTATGATAGCATAAAGACGCTACGTGCTGAAACATAATGGGAACATAGGTCTGGATCCGGTCCATAATGTCTCACTCATGAACTCTGGCTTGGAACTTATTTGAACTCTAAGCTATGGTGGGAAAGTTAGATTCCAGTCCATTAGTAAATTAATATAGGTTTATTTATTTACCAATTAGCAGCTGCTGGCTCAGACAATAAAGCTGAGATCACCCAACAATTCCACAGGATGAGCCATATAATCTTGCTGTTTAAACAAATGTTTAATGATTTCAGAAACCCTATTCCACTTTTGCCAGAAGATGGGCCAGCCATACATGACAGAATTTCCCTGATTTCTAGAAAGCTTTAACTGAGCACAACCGTACTTCTCTCGCTGTTCACTTTAGTTGTTGCTTACCATATCTCTCATTGAATTACTTTTTATTGTTCTTTCCCTGTCCCTTCCCCTATCACCTTTCCTCATGTTTCGTCATTGCATCTATTTTCTCTTCTCACTGACAGCTGAAAGAAACTGCCGGAGATAGAAGCAGCTGAAATTATCGACATTTCACATGTGTGAGTACTGATTGCATGGACATATGTTTTAGCTATTTTCTCAGCTCAGAGAGATGCAGCCGATAATACCGACAACTTTGTGTGTGCAATCAATACTGACACATGCAGAAACATCAGTATCGCCAGCAGTAATATCAAAGTGTCTACATGCCAGACATTCACAATCATCAGTATTGTCAGTATGCCTACCTGGCTCTTGGTTATGTTGGAACATTTTGGAGTGGTTCTGCTTGCTGGCCCTCTCTATGGAGATTGTAGTTTAAGACTTCACTTGTGGGGCCACAGGACTATTTGGGTATATTTATATGATCTATATCTTTGTCCCTTACACTTGTCCCTACCTAAACTTTTATGCCCACGCCCCACTTGTGGCTGATGTGTAATGAAGGATCATACATAAGTGCTTAACTAAGACCTTTTTGTACAACATAAGTACCTTCCCCCGTCCCCATGTATATACGCTGTACACATGACAGGTCAGCTTGGTCCACTTTTGGAAAGTCTTACAATGTGAAATACCAAATTAGATGCATGCGCATAACACACATTCTGAATGCGAAAATGGACACTTACATCTGGGCATCCACTGATCCATTCACAATCATCAGTATTGTCAATGTCAATGGCCCAGATTCACACTTCATAACGACAACTAATTTACGAATGCTGCATGCTTAAATCTGGCTGTGGGAATGAACTTCACATGTGCACGACAGATGTTGTGCATTGCAACTCTGATCATACGTAACTTGTAGGTAACCTGTGAGTAACTCCGTATGCAAGGGTGATATGTACAACCAGAGATATGCAAGGAAAAGTTAAGGTAAGGTTTTGAACACAAAGATCAGTTAAGTTACATGGGTGTGAGAGGAGTGCCCAGAAGAGTGCATTATACTTAGTAGTGCATAACTACGGTATGCTTCCATACGTAAAACGACCTTAAGTCTGGATCAGGCCCAATATGCCTACTTGTCTGTAATGTCGGCTCTCAATTATGTTGGAACCTGATTGCAGGCTCTTTCTGCGGAGATAGTAGTGGCTGGGGCTTCACTTGTGGGGCCACGGATCTATCTAGCCTATGTCTATGGCTGCCTCTACTGAGAATGAAAAATGTGTGTGGTTCAGCTTCTGTACCAGTCAGAAGGGGTTGTTCTCAACCTCCAACCCTTTCTGTGGCAACCATGAAAGAAAGCAAGTTTTATTATTGGAGTTTTGTGCAATGTTAAAGTCTCCAGGGTGTGGAGTCTAAACCAGGGCCAGGTATTCACTAGAGCCCCTGATGGTGGGCTTAGGTTTGACTGCTGGCAACTGATAGTTTGCGGCCCCCAGCAATAGCTCCCAAGGAAAACCTGTAGTGAAGGTGCCTGAACAGGTAACGAATCATAACCTGGAACCCTCACACAACCAATGATAAGCAGAAACCCTTGCTCACCAGACAGGAGAAATAAGATTAGGAGCACAAGAATACTGACATGAACTTGGGCATACAAGAGAACAGGCAGGAACCCACGCACAGTAAAGTGAGCTTCCCGCACACCTACCTTGCACGTATGCAGCTTCCGTACCGTTGATCCTATCTAAGTGCATAACCAAGTCCTTACTGTGCAATTTATATACCTTACACGCTGCCCACAAGGCGGGTCCTCACGCCCTGCTGTTGGAAATCTTACGATGCATAATACAGAATCAGACGCATGTGCAGAATACCTGCATTCTGAATGTGTAAATGGAACACTTAATTCTGGGTTTTCACTGATAGAGCCATGTTACAGCCATATCAGTGAAAACCCCTTGTGGGTGTTTGACTAACACCCCCCTGAACCACTTACTATGGAAAAAAGAGACAAGAAAGGGAAAATTAGGGTGCACTCTCGTACCTCTTGATTTGGGACAGCAGTACCATAAAATTAAAATTATTTCTTTTATTAGTTCAATTAAAAAATATATGTATATATATGGTGGCTGTCAATATAAAAGTATTAATGGGCTTATGTGAGTAAAGAAGAAATGCCTAGAGTTGGCAGGTGATGCCAGCAAAATAGGTTAATATAAAATGAACAAAAAAAAAGGTGACACACAATACAATAAGTGTGATCTAAAATAAGGGGTGAGCATAGGTATGGACCTCAAAATAAAGGTGTTGAGCCCAGCAGTTAGTAGAAGTGTGGGAAGGCCTGATAGGATAAACCAATCAGTAATATGAATCTCAATAGAATTAAATCAAAACATCAACAGTTCAGATAATTATTAGAAGAACTCTTATCCAAAAAAAGGTTAATTGGAGGTTCAATTATAGATGACTGATACATGGATCATGAATTATCTTAAATCTCATTATTAAATTCCCCCAATACGTTTATTCAGAAAGTTAGAGTGATTAATGAAAAATATATTGAAACAAGATGTTCTTTCTTTTAAATAAGGTGTCCTGTCCTCGTTGAGACAGTTTAGATTGTAGGTTAAAGATTCATCAAAATAATTTTATCTCCTTTTGATAGGAGTTGTTATCTCAAAATTAATATAATTCCTATAATGATCTACAGTCTAGTTGCCAGAGTTATTAATACAATGTAAGCCTATTAGAGGCAAGTTCATCTAGTCATATATACATCAATGTTGAGAACAGAGATCATAGAAACATTTTTTGCTATGCGCTAGGCCATATATACATCGATATTAGAACAGGCACATGGAGCTGTGAGTCCTCATCTCAGAGGGATCTCATGCTACTATTAGATCAAAGGTATAATGAATCGCCTCCCAGAGAAGTGGTGTATTACAAATTAAACTAATAATATTTAATAAATCTCCACTCTCATAACATATGAGGGGATATTTAAGTAAATAATTAGTAGGTGCTACGGAGTGCTGTGAAATTGCAATAAACAATGGGTCCACACTAATAGTTCTCCCCTGGTAATATCTACACGCGTTTCGCTCAAAAGCATTCTAAAGACAAGGGGCTGGATCCAGACTTAAGAAGGATCTTGAAATTAAGGACCTGATTCATACTTAAGAATCTTCTTAAAATAAGAACTTAAAGTCACACCTGGGCTAAACCATGTTGATTGCAGGGGAGTCATATTTCATCTGTTGCAAATAGTACTAGTGTTGAGAGGTGATATTTCCCAGCCCAAGTCTAAATAACAGTGTGACAGTAAAGCTGGTCAGTATCTGTGTGCAGTAAGCAATTCAAAGATATATCCCTGCATGCAAAGAATACAAATAAATTAATTCCCCCTGCAATCAACATGGTTTTGCCCAGGAGTGACTTTAAGTTCTTATTTTAAGAAGATTCTTAAGTGTGAATCAGGTCCTAAGAGAGGAAAGTTACTCCTGGGCTAAACCATGCTGATTTCAGGGGGAAGTCAAGTTAATTGTATTCTTTGCATGCAGAGATATATCTTTAATTAAAAAGAAGAATAAAACCAAGCGCTAAAGTGCTCCAGCTGATCTCCACCTGGGAGTCTACCAACCCCTAAAATATAAGCCAGAAATAATAAAAAGGTAAGATGAGCACTGCAAGAACTCCTGCGGGTGTTGGTAATATAACTAAAATAAATAAATACCCAAAGTTCAACCAAACATTAATAAAGTCCAAAGTCCACTAATTGTTGATAAAGAAATTCAGGGGAATAGTCCTATAGTCCTTAATGACCTCTCCTATAAGTATTCCTTTCCAGAGGAAAAAGCATGTGGATATTAAAACAGAAAAACTGAAAAAATAGGAGCATTAATAAGAAACTTTCACATTTATTCATACATATAAAGATAAAAAGGTTCTCCACTGGATATAAACTGCCCTCATTACAGACGGCAGCACCTATGGCAGTTCCCACAGAAGGAGGACACCTGGCGGGGGGGACGGCAGCTTTGAAGTTCGAGAGATACCGGGACTCTATTACATCTGACCCAGTCAACCTACCACCTGTTTATGACTCCTCCATGGGGTATTGAATCTGTTTTACCTTTAATGAGGATAGTTTATAACCAGTGGAGAACCTTTTTATCTTTATATGTATGAATAAATGTGTGCAGTTTTTTATTAATGCTCCCTTTTATTCAGTTTTTCTGTTTGATATCCACTTACTTTTTCCCCTGCAGGGGAATACTTATAGGAAAGGTCATTGTGGACTGTTGGCCTGATCCTGAACTACGGCCAAGCGCTGTGCGTATTAACGCACAGCATACCTACTCTGCACTGCACCTGACACTCCCCCGTCCTGTCGTAATTGCACTGCCTTACGCCTGCTGCCGCTTACACTAACTTTTGGCAGCGTAACGATGGCAGAACATAACGCACTGGCCGTAACTGGTGAACCCTGCCCTTACTGTCTAATTGCTATGTCTCCCCCGCCTACATTCCCTAACTATAGCGTGTTTAAGATTATCGTAATATTGGCACGCCCCTTCCACCGTAAATACGCCAATTAGGGAAGCCCAATTCACATTTAGTAAAATTCCTAATTACACTCCAAAACATCTGCTGGCAGAAAGCCGATCTTATGCATACGCCCGCCGTAACCATGTCAGCGGGCGTTGTTCTGGATCAGGCCCTCTAGGACTATTCCCCTGGATTTCTTTCATCAACAATTAGTGGACTTTGGAATTTATTTAATATTTGGTTGAGCTTTGAGAATTTATTTATTTTAGTTATATTACCAACACCCGTAGGATTTCTTGCAGCGCTCATCTTACCTTTTTATTATTTCAGGGATATATCTTTGAATTTCTTACTGCACACAGATACTGACCAGCTTTACTATTACACTGCTATTTAGACTTGGGATAGGAAACACCACCTCTAATCTCTAATACTGTTTGCAACAGATGAAATATGACTGCCCTGCAATCAATATAAAGAGAAAAAGAGCACTTGGAGAGTGTAAGACAATCATTTTATTCTACATAAAACAATAAAATAAAGGAACCATCACTTGAAGACCAGTTCAACAAACTGAATAAATACACATTTAAAAACTTAATGTATAAATGAAAGGATCCGTTCACAGTAAGATGCACTTATGCATATATTGATCAGAGCACACAGCGGTGATAGAAATAATATTAGGCAGTCCTATATAATATTCAAAACATTCAATAATATAGAAAAAATCTTGACTGTCCTGTAAATCTAGGACTGTTTATATAGGGATTAGTCCTTTGTATAATTCAGGGCACACAGTGGTAGTAAAAGTAATGATCAAAAAGGTGCCTCTGTGTATTATTGATGGTTTTTGATGGAAATGTCCGAGGTAGATAATAGTTGGTCTAATAGATATATAGAACAGGTTCTCTCTTGATAAATATCCTTGTGTACATATAGATTATGATCTCACAGCAGTGTTTAATGATATATGCAGATAGATACTATGTAGACTGTGGTGTGCTGAAAGTGCCTTATATAGTTACCGCAATGGCCTCTAGGGTAGATCAGGTAGATGGTGGTGCCGTTTTTGAGTATAGATATATCCAGCGGGCAGTGCCGAAGCATCATGCGATATGAAGTAGAGAGACTGTCTGTGTTGGTAAATGTCTCAAGCCACGGTTATCTGTCCAGTGAGATCCACAGTCTCAGGCACACAATCAGCACACAACACGCCTGTTCAGTATCCACACTTTAGTCTAACGTTGCTGGAGACACAAAAGTAAGGAGAGCCTGTTTGACCACCAAATCATAGATAGTGGGTGCAGATTGTTAATCAGGGAATAGAGCCGTAGCACTTACGCATTTCTCCCATAGGTTTCGTCAGAGAGCAGATGACAGGTCAGCCTTTCATGACTGTTTAAATACCAATCTCCCAGGTGTCAAGTTAATTAGCTAATTGGCGTGGTTTGAAACTTTGTAGATGGATTTTTTTCCATTTTTGGTTTCTTTATTTAATCATATAGGACCTGATTCACACTTAAGAATCTTCTTAAAATAAGAACTTAAATTCACACCTGGGCTAAACCATGTTGATTGCAGGGGAGTCAAATTTCATCTGTTGCAAACAGTACTA
>WWET01003530.1:18728-32495 GCA_011038615.1 Limnodynastes dumerilii | reverse complement strand
ATGGTATGGTAAATAATTCTAGTTATGGATGAATAATGTTTATTGTTTCCAACCTTGGACAAATGTTTTTCGTCTTTTGATGTTCTATCTAGCCTAGTTATTATTATTTTTATTGTCTTCATATATGGTAAATAATTCTAGTTATGGATGAATAATGTTTATTGTTTCCAACCTTGGACAAATGTTTTTCGTCTTTTGATGTTCTGTAGTATCTAGCCTAAATGAAAATAACTATGTCTTGTTATATACAGGGTTAAACCTCTTTTTTAATGGTTAAAAAGTTCATCACACTGCTAAAATACAAATAATGAGTATTTACTGCTATATTTGTTCCATCTCCTATATAACTGTGGTTGATCTGTTCACATTTCTATATATATAGATAGATATACAGCAATTGGAATATTATATCTGGGACTATACGACTAAATAAAGAAACAAAAAAGGGAAAAAAATCCATCTACAAAGTTTCAAACCATGCCAATTAGCTAATTAACTTGACACCTGGGAGATTGGTATTTAAACAGCCATGAAAGGCTGACCTGTCATCTGCTCTCTGACGAAACCTACGGGAGAAACGTGTAAGTGCTACGGCTCTATTCCCTGATTAACAATCTGCACCCACTACCTATGATTTGGTGGTCAAACAGGCTCTCCTTACTTTTGTGTCTCCAGCTGCGTTGGACTAAAGTGTGGATACAGAACAGGCGTGTCGTGTGCTGATTGTGTGCCTGAGACTGTGAATCTCACTGGACCGATACCGCGGCTTGAGACATTTACCAACACAGACAGTCTCTCTACTTCATATCGCATGGTGCTGCGGCACTGCCCGCTGGATATGAAAGAATAAAACAGGGTGTCGGTACAGCACTGGGGAACAAAGCAGCCAATCCACACACATCAGAGGATCTACCAATCCTCAAAAATAGAAACAATAAATAGATATGGTGTGTGTGAATAAGCGCTAAGTAAACACGTGCAGTGTTGGTAAAGGGGAGGGGATGGGGCCGAGGGGCTTAGACAACGTCCTTCTGATGGTCCTTGCCGTGTGGTTGAAATCCAAAAAAAAAACCGAGGGAAGAAGAGATAAACAAAGTTTTAATAATAAAAAGTAAATTTAACCATAAAATAAAAGCCAGTTATAGCGCAGATAAAGTGTCCGTTTCAGCGATGATAGATGGACGGAGTGCAGATGTTACAGTCCCGGGAATGCTACCGCTCTCACCGCTCACACGCTTCCTGGTCACAGTCTGGGTAACACGCTGGGTCGTTACTGCTGCCTATCGACGCGTTTCGGGCTAGATTCGCCCTTGCTCAAGATCTTGAGAAAGGGTGGATCTAGCCTGAAACACGTCGATTGGCAGCAGTAACGACCCAGTATGCCTGAGGGATATATCTATACTCAAAAATGGCACCACCATCTGAGACACAGGGCTGATCTGCCATAGAGGCCATTGCGGTAACTATATCAGGCACTTTCAGCACACCACAGTCTACATTGTATCTATCTGCATATATCGTTACACACTGCTGTGAGATCATAATCTATATTTACACAAGGATATTTATCAAGAGAGACCCTGTTCTATATATCCATTATACAAAGGACTAATCCCTATGTATACAGTCCTAGATTTACAGGACAGTCAAGATTTTTTCTATATTATTGAATGTTTTGAATATTATATAGGACTGCCTAATATTATTTCTATCACCGCTGTGTGCTCTGTTCAATATATACATAAGTGCATCTTACTGTGAACAGATCCTGTCATTTATACATTAAGTTTTTAAATGTGTATTTATTCTGTTTGTTGAACTGGTCTTCCAGTGATGGTTCCATTATTTTATTGTTTTATGTAGAATAAAATTATTGTCTTACACTCTCCAAGTGCTCTTTTTCTCTTTAAATTTTTTGTCTTTATAAGGGCTGGTCCCCCTCAAGTAGCTGCTGGAGTTTGTATACTACTATCTGGGATAGAAATATATATATTTTTTTGTGCTGATTATTTCTCCCCTGCAATCAACATGGCTTAGCCCAGGAGTAACTCTCCTCTCCCAATTTCAAGCTCCTTCTTAAGTCTGGATCCAGCCCAAGGATATTAACAAATTAGATGGTGGTATTACTGATCTTCCAGAAGTTCAAATGGAATACCTCTTAAAATTTAACATACAACTCTTTATATACTGTTTCTGACACATGTTGGTGGGGGTTAACCTACCACTTGCCTATAAAACCTTATAGTGATGCTCAATTATACCTATTAGAAAATCAGGGAAAATTCAGCCATACATATGGGAAATTGCAGGCATGGCAATCCCCCCTGCTGGGGAAAGTTGAATATGGCTTCAGAAATCATTAAAAGTACTTTTCACACCAATTAGCAGCTAATGGCTTCATGCTAAGTTTAGACAATGGAGCTGATGTCACCCATTCATTGTCCTACAAAAAGAGTTTGACTCATCCTGTGAATTGAATGGGTGATTCAACTTGACTGTCTGATAATTGGTAAATAAACAAACAGTTAATGATTTATTAATGGACTGCAATCTAACTTCCCTGCCATGTGACAAGATCAGCATTATGGTAGAGAGAGATTTTTCCAGCTGTATATCCAAAGTGTAACTGCAAGGAACAAAAGAGAGGTCCAGCACTCCAAACAAACACTATGTGTCATGACATACATAAAAAGGAGAGTTAGTTCACAATATAGCTATATTGGGTTAATCACCTGCCCAGTCTCAAGGCACCTCCTATAGGTGAGTCCCTATCCACCTGCTATATGTTTACTCAAGAGGTCTGTATTAAGACTCCCCTGCCACTTGAACAGTGTGCAGCGGCCATATTGGGGAGGGGTCAGACTCCGAAAGTAAAACTAGTAACAGTAACAAGAAAACACAGGCTGCACTTCTAATTCAATATATGAAATGTGTGCAAGTGTATATATAAATGTGTGCAAGTGTATATATAAATGAAGAAGTGCAGCCAAGGACCAAAATGACCACTGTGTAACTACAAGGAACAAAAAGAGGTGGGCAGTTGAGCTTAACCCAATATAGCTATATTGTGAACTAAACCTCCATTTTACGTATGTGCTGACACATAGTGTTATATAATGCCTGTTTGGAGCGCCGGACCTCTCTTTTGACAACATTTTCACCAATCTGTGATTTTCCAATTTAGACATTTCTCCAAGATACAGGATGAAAAACCAATGTCCGCTACTGTTTATTTGGGTGATTACTACAAGATGAAAAGACTTCATTATCATGGTATTTCCTTTAGCAAAGTTAAGAACACATTTTCATCAACATGCCATAGATATCAATACATTTCCACAATACGTTTCAATAAAAAAGCATTGTATATATGTCACACATTGCGGCAAACGCCGCCGGACTTACCCGCGGCCACGCTCCTCTGACTCCATCGGCGTGCTGCGGTCCTGTCTGGCGGGAGCTCTGGCTCATGGGCGCCGCCATGACAGTCCGTGGCACTCCAGTCCTGCAGTCCAGTCCTGCAATCCAGTCCTGCAATCCAGTCCTGCAGTCTAGTCTGCTATCCAGTCCTGCAGTCCAGTCCTGCAATCCAGTCCTGCAATCCAGTCCTGCAGTCTAGTCTGCTATCCAGTCCTGCAGTCCAGTCCTGCAATCCAGTCCTGCAATCCAGTCCTGCAGTCTAGTCTGCTATCCAGTCCTGCAGTCCAGTCCTGCAATCCAGTCCTGCAATCCAGTCCTGCAGTCTAGTCTGCTATCCAGTCCTGCAGTCCAGTCCTGCAATCCAGTCCTGCAATCCAGTCCTGCAGTCTAGTCTGCTATCCAGTCCTGCAGTCCAGTCCTGCAATCCAGTCCTGCAATCCAGTCCTGCAGTCTAGTCTGCTATCCAGTCCTGCAGTCCAGTCCTGCAATCCAGTCCTGCAATCCAGTCCTGCAGTCTAGTCTGCTATCCAGTCCTGCAGTCCAGTCCTGCAATCCAGTCCTGCAATCCAGTCCTGCAGTCTAGTCTGCTATCCAGTCCTGCAGTCCAGTCCTGCAATCCAGTCCTGCAATCCAGTCCTGCAGTCTAGTCTGCTATCCAGTCCTGCAGTCCAGTCCTGCAATCCAGTCCTGCAATCCAGTCCTGCAGTCTAGTCTGCTATCCAGTCCTGCAGTCCAGTCCTGCAATCCAGTCCTGCAATCCAGTCCTGCAGTCTAGTCTGCTATCCAGTCCTGCAGTCCAGTCCTGCAATCCAGTCCTGCAATCCAGTCCTGCAGTCTAGTCTGCTATCCAGTCCTGCAGTCCAGTCCTGCAATCCAGTCCTGCAATCCAGTCCTGCAGTCTAGTCTGCTATCCAGTCCTGCAGTCCAGTCCTGCAATCCAGTCCTGCAATCCAGTCCTGCAGTCTAGTCTGCTATCCAGTCCTGCAGTCCAGTCCTGCAATCCAGTCCTGCAATCCAGTCCTGCAGTCTAGTCTGCTATCCAGTCCTGCAGTCCAGTCCTGCAATCCAGTCCTGCAATCCAGTCCTGCAGTCTAGTCTGCTATCCAGTCCTGCAGTCCAGTCCTGCAATCCAGTCCTGCAATCCAGTCCTGCAGTCTAGTCTGCTATCCAGTCCTGCAGTCCAGTCCTGCAATCCAGTCCTGCAATCCAGTCCTGCAGTCTAGTCTGCTATCCAGTCCTGCAGTCCAGTCCTGCAATCCAGTCCTGCAATCCAGTCCTGCAGTCTAGTCTGCTATCCAGTCCTGCAGTCCAGTCCTGCAATCCAGTCCTGCAATCCAGTCCTGCAGTCTAGTCTGCTATCCAGTCCTGCAGTCCAGTCCTGCAATCCAGTCCTGCAATCCAGTCCTGCAGTCTAGTCTGCTATCCAGTCCTGCAGTCCAGTCCTGCAATCCAGTCCTGCAATCCAGTCCTGCAGTCTAGTCTGCTATCCAGTCCTGCAGTCCAGTCCTGCAATCCAGTCCTGCAATCCAGTCCTGCAGTCTAGTCTGCTATCCAGTCCTGCAGTCCAGTCCTGCAATCCAGTCCTGCAATCCAGTCCTGCAGTCTAGTCTGCTATCCAGTCCTGCAGTCCAGTCCTGCAATCCAGTCCTGCAATCCAGTCCTGCAGTCTAGTCTGCTATCCAGTCCTGCAGTCCAGTCCTGCAATCCAGTCCTGCAATCCAGTCCTGCAGTCTAGTCTGCTATCCAGTCCTGCAGTCCAGTCCTGCAATCCAGTCCTGCAATCCAGTCCTGCAGTCTAGTCTGCTATCCAGTCCTGCAGTCCAGTCCTGCAATCCAGTCCTGCAATCCAGTCCTGCAGTCTAGTCTGCTATCCAGTCCTGCAGTCCAGTCCTGCAATCCAGTCCTGCAATCCAGTCCTGCAGTCTAGTCTGCTATCCAGTCCTGCAGTCCAGTCCTGCAATCCAGTCCTGCAATCCAGTCCTGCAGTCTAGTCTGCTATCCAGTCCTGCAGTCCAGTCCTGCAATCCAGTCCTGCAATCCAGTCCTGCAGTCTAGTCTGCTATCCAGTCCTGCAGTCCAGTCCTGCAATCCAGTCCTGCAATCCAGTCCTGCAGTCTAGTCTGCTATCCAGTCCTGCAGTCCAGTCCTGCAATCCAGTCCTGCAATCCAGTCCTGCAGTCTAGTCTGCTATCCAGTCCTGCAGTCCAGTCCTGCAATCCAGTCCTGCAATCCAGTCCTGCAGTCTAGTCTGCTATCCAGTCCTGCAGTCCAGTCCTGCAATCCAGTCCTGCAATCCAGTCCTGCAGTCTAGTCTGCTATCCAGTCCTGCAGTCCAGTCCTGCAATCCAGTCCTGCAATCCAGTCCTGCAGTCTAGTCTGCTATCCAGTCCTGCAGTCCAGTCCTGCAATCCAGTCCTGCAATCCAGTCCTGCAGTCTAGTCTGCTATCCAGTCCTGCAGTCCAGTCCTGCAATCCAGTCCTGCAATCCAGTCCTGCAGTCTAGTCTGCTATCCAGTCCTGCAGTCCAGTCCTGCAATCCAGTCCTGCAATCCAGTCCTGCAGTCTAGTCTGCTATCCAGTCCTGCAGTCCAGTCCTGCAATCCAGTCCTGCAATCCAGTCCTGCAGTCTAGTCTGCTATCCAGTCCTGCAGTCCAGTCCTGCAATCCAGTCCTGCAATCCAGTCCTGCAGTCTAGTCTGCTATCCAGTCCTGCAGTCCAGTCCTGCAATCCAGTCCTGCAATCCAGTCCTGCAGTCTAGTCTGCTATCCAGTCCTGCAGTCCAGTCCTGCAATCCAGTCCTGCAATCCAGTCCTGCAGTCTAGTCTGCTATCCAGTCCTGCAGTCCAGTCCTGCAATCCAGTCCTGCAATCCAGTCCTGCAGTCTAGTCTGCTATCCAGTCCTGCAGTCCAGTCCTGCAATCCAGTCCTGCAATCCAGTCCTGCAGTCTAGTCTGCTATCCAGTCCTGCAGTCCAGTCCTGCAATCCAGTCCTGCAATCCAGTCCTGCAGTCTAGTCTGCTATCCAGTCCTGCAGTCCAGTCCTGCAATCCAGTCCTGCAATCCAGTCCTGCAGTCTAGTCTGCTATCCAGTCCTGCAGTCCAGTCCTGCAATCCAGTCCTGCAATCCAGTCCTGCAGTCTAGTCTGCTATCCAGTCCTGCAGTCCAGTCCTGCAATCCAGTCCTGCAATCCAGTCCTGCAGTCTAGTCTGCTATCCAGTCCTGCAGTCCAGTCCTGCAATCCAGTCCTGCAATCCAGTCCTGCAGTCTAGTCTGCTATCCAGTCCTGCAGTCCAGTCCTGCAATCCAGTCCTGCAATCCAGTCCTGCAGTCTAGTCTGCTATCCAGTCCTGCAGTCCAGTCCTGCAATCCAGTCCTGCAATCCAGTCCTGCAGTCTAGTCTGCTATCCAGTCCTGCAGTCCAGTCCTGCAATCCAGTCCTGCAATCCAGTCCTGCAGTCTAGTCTGCTATCCAGTCCTGCAGTCCAGTCCTGCAATCCAGTCCTGCAATCCAGTCCTGCAGTCTAGTCTGCTATCCAGTCCTGCAGTCCAGTCCTGCAATCCAGTCCTGCAATCCAGTCCTGCAGTCTAGTCTGCTATCCAGTCCTGCAGTCCAGTCCTGCAATCCAGTCCTGCAATCCAGTCCTGCAGTCTAGTCTGCTATCCAGTCCTGCAGTCCAGTCCTGCAATCCAGTCCTGCAATCCAGTCCTGCAGTCTAGTCTGCTATCCAGTCCTGCAGTCCAGTCCTGCAATCCAGTCCTGCAATCCAGTCCTGCAGTCTAGTCTGCTATCCAGTCCTGCAGTCCAGTCCTGCAATCCAGTCCTGCAATCCAGTCCTGCAGTCTAGTCTGCTATCCAGTCCTGCAGTCCAGTCCTGCAATCCAGTCCTGCAATCCAGTCCTGCAGTCTAGTCTGCTATCCAGTCCTGCAGTCCAGTCCTGCAATCCAGTCCTGCAATCCAGTCCTGCAGTCTAGTCTGCTATCCAGTCCTGCAGTCCAGTCCTGCAATCCAGTCCTGCAATCCAGTCCTGCAGTCTAGTCTGCTATCCAGTCCTGCAGTCCAGTCCTGCAATCCAGTCCTGCAATCCAGTCCTGCAGTCTAGTCTGCTATCCAGTCCTGCAGTCCAGTCCTGCAATCCAGTCCTGCAATCCAGTCCTGCAGTCTAGTCTGCTATCCAGTCCTGCAGTCCAGTCCTGCAATCCAGTCCTGCAATCCAGTCCTGCAGTCTAGTCTGCTATCCAGTCCTGCAGTCCAGTCCTGCAATCCAGTCCTGCAATCCAGTCCTGCAGTCTAGTCTGCTATCCAGTCCTGCAGTCCAGTCCTGCAATCCAGTCCTGCAATCCAGTCCTGCAGTCTAGTCTGCTATCCAGTCCTGCAGTCCAGTCCTGCAATCCAGTCCTGCAATCCAGTCCTGCAGTCTAGTCTGCTATCCAGTCCTGCAGTCCAGTCCTGCAATCCAGTCCTGCAATCCAGTCCTGCAGTCTAGTCTGCTATCCAGTCCTGCAGTCCAGTCCTGCAATCCAGTCCTGCAATCCAGTCCTGCAGTCTAGTCTGCTATCCAGTCCTGCAGTCCAGTCCTGCAATCCAGTCCTGCAATCCAGTCCTGCAGTCTAGTCTGCTATCCAGTCCTGCAGTCCAGTCCTGCAATCCAGTCCTGCAATCCAGTCCTGCAGTCTAGTCTGCTATCCAGTCCTGCAGTCCAGTCCTGCAATCCAGTCCTGCAATCCAGTCCTGCAGTCTAGTCTGCTATCCAGTCCTGCAGTCCAGTCCTGCAATCCAGTCCTGCAATCCAGTCCTGCAGTCTAGTCTGCTATCCAGTCCTGCAGTCCAGTCCTGCAATCCAGTCCTGCAATCCAGTCCTGCAGTCTAGTCTGCTATCCAGTCCTGCAGTCCAGTCCTGCAATCCAGTCCTGCAATCCAGTCCTGCAGTCTAGTCTGCTATCCAGTCCTGCAGTCCAGTCCTGCAATCCAGTCCTGCAATCCAGTCCTGCAGTCTAGTCTGCTATCCAGTCCTGCAGTCCAGTCCTGCAATCCAGTCCTGCAATCCAGTCCTGCAGTCTAGTCTGCTATCCAGTCCTGCAGTCCAGTCCTGCAATCCAGTCCTGCAATCCAGTCCTGCAGTCTAGTCTGCTATCCAGTCCTGCAGTCCAGTCCTGCAATCCAGTCCTGCAATCCAGTCCTGCAGTCTAGTCTGCTATCCAGTCCTGCAGTCCAGTCCTGCAATCCAGTCCTGCAATCCAGTCCTGCAGTCTAGTCTGCTATCCAGTCCTGCAGTCCAGTCCTGCAATCCAGTCCTGCAATCCAGTCCTGCAGTCTAGTCTGCTATCCAGTCCTGCAGTCCAGTCCTGCAATCCAGTCCTGCAATCCAGTCCTGCAGTCTAGTCTGCTATCCAGTCCTGCAGTCCAGTCCTGCAATCCAGTCCTGCAATCCAGTCCTGCAGTCTAGTCTGCTATCCAGTCCTGCAGTCCAGTCCTGCAATCCAGTCCTGCAATCCAGTCCTGCAGTCTAGTCTGCTATCCAGTCCTGCAGTCCAGTCCTGCAATCCAGTCCTGCAATCCAGTCCTGCAGTCTAGTCTGCTATCCAGTCCTGCAGTCCAGTCCTGCAATCCAGTCCTGCAATCCAGTCCTGCAGTCTAGTCTGCTATCCAGTCCTGCAGTCCAGTCCTGCAATCCAGTCCTGCAATCCAGTCCTGCAGTCTAGTCTGCTATCCAGTCCTGCAGTCCAGTCCTGCAATCCAGTCCTGCAATCCAGTCCTGCAGTCTAGTCTGCTATCCAGTCCTGCAGTCCAGTCCTGCAATCCAGTCCTGCAATCCAGTCCTGCAGTCTAGTCTGCTATCCAGTCCTGCAGTCCAGTCCTGCAATCCAGTCCTGCAATCCAGTCCTGCAGTCTAGTCTGCTATCCAGTCCTGCAGTCCAGTCCTGCAATCCAGTCCTGCAATCCAGTCCTGCAGTCTAGTCTGCTATCCAGTCCTGCAGTCCAGTCCTGCAATCCAGTCCTGCAATCCAGTCCTGCAGTCTAGTCTGCTATCCAGTCCTGCAGTCCAGTCCTGCAATCCAGTCCTGCAATCCAGTCCTGCAGTCTAGTCTGCTATCCAGTCCTGCAGTCCAGTCCTGCAATCCAGTCCTGCAATCCAGTCCTGCAGTCTAGTCTGCTATCCAGTCCTGCAGTCCAGTCCTGCAATCCAGTCCTGCAATCCAGTCCTGCAGTCTAGTCTGCTATCCAGTCCTGCAGTCCAGTCCTGCAATCCAGTCCTGCAATCCAGTCCTGCAGTCTAGTCTGCTATCCAGTCCTGCAGTCCAGTCCTGCAATCCAGTCCTGCAATCCAGTCCTGCAGTCTAGTCTGCTATCCAGTCCTGCAGTCCAGTCCTGCAATCCAGTCCTGCAATCCAGTCCTGCAGTCTAGTCTGCTATCCAGTCCTGCAGTCCAGTCCTGCAATCCAGTCCTGCAATCCAGTCCTGCAGTCTAGTCTGCTATCCAGTCCTGCAGTCCAGTCCTGCAATCCAGTCCTGCAATCCAGTCCTGCAGTCTAGTCTGCTATCCAGTCCTGCAGTCCAGTCCTGCAATCCAGTCCTGCAATCCAGTCCTGCAGTCTAGTCTGCTATCCAGTCCTGCAGTCCAGTCCTGCAATCCAGTCCTGCAATCCAGTCCTGCAGTCTAGTCTGCTATCCAGTCCTGCAGTCCAGTCCTGCAATCCAGTCCTGCAATCCAGTCCTGCAGTCTAGTCTGCTATCCAGTCCTGCAGTCCAGTCCTGCAATCCAGTCCTGCAATCCAGTCCTGCAGTCTAGTCTGCTATCCAGTCCTGCAGTCCAGTCCTGCAATCCAGTCCTGCAATCCAGTCCTGCAGTCTAGTCTGCTATCCAGTCCTGCAGTCCAGTCCTGCAATCCAGTCCTGCAATCCAGTCCTGCAGTCTAGTCTGCTATCCAGTCCTGCAGTCCAGTCCTGCAATCCAGTCCTGCAATCCAGTCCTGCAGTCTAGTCTGCTATCCAGTCCTGCAGTCCAGTCCTGCAATCCAGTCCTGCAATCCAGTCCTGCAGTCTAGTCTGCTATCCAGTCCTGCAGTCCAGTCCTGCAATCCAGTCCTGCAGTCTAGTCTGCTATCCAGTCCTGCAGTCCAGTCCTGCAATCCAGTCCTGCAGTCTAGTCTGCTATCCAGTCCTGCAGTCCAGTCCTGCAATCCAGTCCTGCAGTCTAGTCTGCTATCCAGTCCTGCAGTCCAGTCCTGCAATCCAGTCCTGCAGTCTAGTCTGCTATCCAGTCCTGCAGTCCAGTCCTGCAATCCAGTCCTGCAGTCTAGTCTGCTATCCAGTCCTGCAGTCCAGTCCTGCAATCCAGTCCTGCAGTCTAGTCTGCTATCCAGTCCTGCAGTCCAGTCCTGCAATCCAGTCCTGCAGTCTAGTCTGCTATCCAGTCCTGCAGTCCAGTCCTGCAATCCAGTCCTGCAGTCTAGTCTGCTATCCAGTCCTGCAGTCCAGTCCTGCAATCCAGTCCTGCAGTCTAGTCTGCTATCCAGTCCTGCAGTCCAGTCCTGCAATCCAGTCCTGCAGTCTAGTCTGCTATCCAGTCCTGCAGTCCAGTCCTGCAATCCAGTCCTGCAGTCTAGTCTGCTATCCAGTCCTGCAGTCCAGTCCTGCAATCCAGTCCTGCAGTCTAGTCTGCTATCCAGTCCTGCAGTCCAGTCCTGCAATCCAGTCCTGCAGTCCAGTCCCGGATATCTACCCGACTCCGCCCTCTCTCCAACCCACATTTGCCCCCGAAACTACCAAGGCCGTGATAATATATATTCTAACTCTGGAGAGATTTTTAAAGACAAGTAACAATACTGTTGAAATAACTTCTATTGCTGACATCAAGTCAATGTAACTTTATATTAAGGATTGTCTGTGTGATCTGTACTCTGTTCCATCAAACATGGAAATTACTGTTATAAAATAAACAAATATCAAAGGATATTAGATAGATGCTCTGTTTATTATGCACAGATCACAGCTGTGTCACTGATACAGGGGATATTTGAATTTTTTGCTGAAATGAATTAGATTCCATTTTATGCTGCACTTAGAATCATTCCTTTACAAACGTCTCATCCATACAGTAAGCAATTGTTGCTAAAGAGGTAGAAGACTAAGATCACAATGGCATTACTGGATTTATTTATGTTACTTGCTACATTAATTACTGGGATGGTGGGTATCATTATTTTCACTTTAGTTTCCATTGTACACTTCAGACACTGGAAAGAGACTGGTGACCTGGGTGTTAGTGATAGAATCCAGTTTGTAATAGTGTTTATGAATGTTTTATTTCAAAACTTCTTCACTGTTGATGGCATTTTCCACTTTTTTGACATGTATTCCATGAAAAGAAGCTTATTATTATTCATGATTATGCTACAAAGTCTCCTGAGTGATGTGAGTTTCTGGAACACCACCTGGCTCTCCATCTTCTACTCCATAAGACTGGTGAACAATTCCCATCCGTTTCTTATTTCTTTCAAAGCATGGTTCATGTCTTCTGTTCCTCAAATGCTAATGGGATCAATCTTATGTTCCATTATAAAAAATATTCCAATGTTATGGACACTGCACATTAAGATTCCCAACAATACTACCGACCAACCATTTGATTATGTTCTTAGTTCAGATGATACTTACACCATCATAAACGCAGTGATTAGATTTTGTCTTCCTTTTTCTGTGACTTGTGTCTGTATTGGACTCAGTGTCACAACTCTACTGAGACATATCCAGAGGATGAATCAGGCAGAATCTCATGTAACATCTACTCAGCTCCAAGGCCACATCCGAGCCATTAAGTTGATGATGCTAAGAGTCACATTGGACATTTTTTTCTATCTGATGACAACAATTATTGAATTTTTACCAATGAACCATCCGGAAGACATTGTGGTGTTTACATTCTGGTTAATTACTTTGTTTTATCCCACAACTCAATCTCTCATTATAATTTTTGGAAATCCCAGATTTAAGAGTAGACTTTGTGATGTCCACCTGCACATAAGATCTTAACATCTATAAACACAAATATAAATATTATTTAAAAAATTGTGTGTATATCTTAGGACTGGACCCAGATTCCTGTATGTTAGGCTACTTACACAAGCATTTTACAATGTTAACACATGCACATGCCTTAAGGTGTGTGGGGAGCGGCATGTAAATTGTACAGTGTGGCCTGTGGTCGTACTGACTGCTGATCCTAACAGTAAACATATCTCTGAGTGATATTACACTGTCCATGCTCAGAAGGTGTCCAGTTGTTTTTAAATTCATATATTCACTGCATTGTTTGTATTGCAAAGATTTCTTCTATGATTTTCCTCATCCAATTGCTTTCAACTTTGCCTGGTGAACATTTGGAGAAAATCCATGGAAATCAATGTGACCTCGCCCTGCTAGCACAGAGTAACAATGGTGCCATAGAAACCACTGAAACAATGGGATATAGCATCATCTATTGAGTTGATCTAACTTAGGAACCAGCAAAAAATACCTTTATGTATGAGTTACAGGGGTCTGAATCTGGCCCTTGGTGCTCAAAACCCCAAAAACTAAATATATCATTAATGGCACTAGATTAGAAACTACTGAAAAATGTAACAAAGCAAAGAGAAAGGCAACTCAGGTGCTTGGTTGTATATGGGGAGGAATTAGTAGCAGAATGAGAGAAGTAGTAACTCATAGGTCATTGGTCAAAGAGACAGGAGGAGAGAGTATCAAGGGGTGTATTCTGGTACAGGAGAGTAGCAATATTTTAAATGAGGAGATTCAGTAGAACACGAGAGTATGCCTATGAACTAGAGGGTGGTGGGTTAAAAGGAAATGTGCATGAAAAGCACTTAACTTAGGGCTATATTTACAAAAAAAAAAAATTTCCCCCGAATAGAAGCTGCTCCAGGCTGGCTTGTGCTCGTGGCGAGCCTGGCAGCTTCCCCTTTAAAATTTACCAAAACTCACCCCTCCGCCGAGGTCCCTCGAAGTGCTCTGCCCGCATCGCAGGCAATCGAATAAAGTTCCTGCACATGGAGGGAATATGGGGAGATTGCTTTAGTAAATTTCAAAATGTTCATTTTCAGGTGATAATGAGCGTTTTAATGTTAAAACAGCCATTATCACCCGAAAATTAAGTTAGTAAATAGAGCCCTTAAAGTGTACTCGATAAGTGAAATAGCCTACCTTCTGAGGTGGTTTAGGCTAACACAGTATAACAAATTCAACATGTTTGGGATGAATATAAGGATATCCTTAATATTTAACTTGATGGTCAAATATAGTCCAGATCTTGGGGTTTGCTTGTGTGTGGTTGTAATAATAATAATAAT
>WWET01003530.1:0-10243 GCA_011038615.1 Limnodynastes dumerilii | reverse complement strand
TGTGTCCAGCTCCCCCCAGTATTTATTTTATGTGTTCAGCTCCCCCCCCAGTATTCCCATTATATGTCCAGCTCCCCCCCCTAGTATTCCCATCATGTGTCCAGCTCCCCCAATATTCAAATCATGTGTCCGGCTGTCCCCAATATTACCATCATGTGTCCAGCTCTCCCCCCCAGCAAAACCCCTTCGTGTCGCCATAGCAACACATACACAGTGCCTGGACGCAGCAGTCCGGGCACTGTGTATGTGACTGCACGGTGCCCGGAAGTGAAGTCCCCGCGCGGTGCCGCGGAGGCCAGTACAGGGCCACCAGGATAATTGACCTAGCGGCCCTGTACTTGCTTCGCAACCAAAATGCAAGCTTGGCTGCCAGTGGC
Source organism: Limnodynastes dumerilii (assembly GCA_011038615.1). Classification (NCBI taxonomy): domain Eukaryota; kingdom Metazoa; phylum Chordata; class Amphibia; order Anura; family Limnodynastidae; genus Limnodynastes; species Limnodynastes dumerilii. The sequence continues at coordinate 9,866 of WWET01003530.1, read as the reverse complement.
CGCCAAGCTTGCAAAAAAAAAGTTAAAAATAAAAAAGCCATTACTTACCTTTAGCGCGTCCTGCATCCTCCGTCCTCCGCGGCAGTGTCAAAACCCCGCGAGATCCAATGGGGCTTTTGAAAGCTCGGGTGACGTCACATCACCCGAGCCGCGAGGGGAGATCCGAGCTATGCTCAGATCCTGCCTCGGAATCTGATGTTCGTGTGGGCTCGGTTCTCTTAGAACCGAGCCTGCACATCTCTACTCATTACCCTCCCTCCCCCCCACCTCCCTGCTCTAACTTCAGCATAGTAACGCTGGGGGACGCCCCCTCCAGCGTTACTACACTGCTCCTACGGACGCCCGATCGTCGGGCAACATCTGCCCGGCACATGCGCAAATCGGCTTTTCAGACGATCTTACGCTTATGCCCGCCGTAGCTAGTACAGCGGGCGTAGGTCTGGATCAGGCCCTATGTGCGTAATCTACATATCATTTTGGTACGTAGGTCACGTACATAGTTACTACGCATACGCAGTAACTAGCAATCACCACCTTATGGCCGCTCGTACCCGACGGCCGAAGTTCTGGATCCGGACCCTTGACACTCCCCTTGCATGTACGTACTTTGGCCGTTTTACGCTTTCCAAACCGTACTGTAACATTTGAAAGTGTAACTCCTGACGCCCGTAATGGCTGCACGTATTACGCTGCTAAGTGCGCTCCATACTGTACGATTTAAATGCCTCCCCTCGCCTCTGAAGCGTAATTACGGGTGTCGTATGGCTGGCGCGCACCTTCGTATGTAGTTACACTGAAGTTACGTGCCTGGCCCTTACGCTCTGTGTTACATGTCTTAACACCTACAGCGCGCATGCGCAGTAAGCACTAATGGGCGTTTTTACGCTGGTGGCTAATGTAAAATCGCTAGCGTACATAGTTTAGGATCTGGCCCAGTGTGTGTGTGTGTATATATATATATATATATAATCACACTTAGCATAAGTTTACCTACACTGCGCAGAGTTACAAGCATCAGATGTATTGAATTCCAGATCCAATGTAATTCACTGGTAAAAACTAATTGCTAATACTGGCTAAGGAAAGGAAACTAGAAAAAATGTGTAATGCGTTAGAGTAGTTCTATAAAAAGACACAATGGATATAGCAAATAAAAATGATATATTTAATGGTTATATGCAAATATGAACAGCAATATAAAAACAATAAAATAAGAGTTAATACTGTAGGACCGCCAAGTAAACAAAATCACTCATATATAATAAGTGAGACACAATGCACAGAACAAGACTGTGTGCAATAAAGCAGTGTTCCCCAACCTCGGTCCTCAGGGACCACTAACAGTGCATGTTTTCCAGGTGTTACTGCTGGAGCACAGGTGTGTTCATTACTAACTGTCACATTTTAAAAGCTCCACAGGTGCTGCTCATTATATCACTTGCGATTCTTTAAGGAAACCTAGAAAATATGGACTGTTTAGTGGTCTCTGAGGACTGAGGTTGGGGAACTCTGCAATAAAGCACAAGAGAATAATATTTATAGCCCATATAAAGCCAGTGGGTGGCTAAAATAGCAAGGAGTTTCTAAAAATCATAACACATTGTATAAATGGAACTTGTTCATAGGAAATGTTTCTGTGATCTGTCCATTGTTCTATCACATATGAAAATTAGTGATATAAAAAAAACAAGTATCAGATGAAGCGAGAGCGATTCTGACACCTGATGACAGATGCTCCGTCCATTATACGCAGCCAACTCCTATGACACTGATAGGGAGGCTGTTTACATTAAACTACAAGCTGTCACTATCACAATCGGATAAATAATATCCCTAAGGGGCAGTTTCAGAGGGTTATGAGAAACTGCACAGAAAAAGAGGAATTAAACAGCCAAGCAGAAATGTGTAGAAAAAAGTATGATGAAAATAATTTATCTGATATTATTAATAAAATAGGAGCTGTGGACAGAAAAACTTTACTCAACTCTAAACCAAAAGAAAAAAGGATAGCTCAGATAATTTATTTCACAGTATAACTCTAATCATAAACAATTGGAAAAAATCATCTGTAAAAACTGGCATCTTCTATCCAATGATCCAGTGCTAAAAACTCTCATTCCCCCAAAACCATCCTTTATTTATAGAAGAGCCAAAAATTTGGGTAATCAATTAACTCAGAGTGCATACTATGAACCTAACAGCCAAATGACCCAACAAAAAAATGTAACACAAGGTTTTCATCGCTGTGGTCTTTGTAAGGTGTACAGAATACATACAGGAGAAAAGAGTTCCGTACAGCACTTACAGTAATTAGGAACACACAGCTTATATAAAAAGTTACACATTTATTGATACATACAACAAATAAGTAAAATAAGTAAATATTGTTGCAATCTTGTCTACAGGTGTTGTCAAATGGGAAGACAAAATAGTATTTACTTTCAATAAAGTTAACGTTACATCCAAGTGCTGCTGGTTATCAGTTTTGAACAGCAATTATAGTGAATAGTGTTCAATAGTGTTAGCCGTATCGCAAGCTCCTTTCAAATTTGCATGGTGCAAAAGTTCTCGACAGATGGCATACATAAATTGATATTAGGAAAAAGTTAGTTTGCAGACTGGCCGGTCCGTCTTACCGCGGTTGTCAGTGTGCGCCGATCACCTGTTTGCGGTGGAAGATGGCGGCGTTCAGTGTGGGCTGCTTCCAGAGTTCTGAAAGCCGCCATCTCCCACCGAAAACAGGTGATCGGCGCACACTGACAACATAGGTAAGACGGAGGTGTCATCTGTCGAGAACTTTTGCACCATGCAAATTTGAAAGGAGCTTGCGATACAGCTAACACTATTGAACCCTACTGACCAAGTGTCCGTTTCACTATAATTGCTGTTCAAAACTGATAACCAGCAGCACTTGGATGTAACGTTAACTTTATTGAAAGTAAATACTATTTTGTCTTCCCATTTGACAACACCTGTAGACAAGATTGCAACAATATTTACTTATTTTAATTATTTGTTGTATGTATCAATAAATTTGTAACTTTTTATATAAGCCGTGTGTTCCTAATTACTGTAAGCACTGTACGGAACTCTTTTCTCTTGTTTACACTTTGTATTGGGGGATATAGGCAGAATCCCCCTCCGTACTATAGCGCTAATCATTTAAAGAGATCTATAAGTAGTGACATTCTTTTGTCAGATTACATACAGGCCAAAGTAGTAAAACTACAGAAGTTGTGTCTAAAAAAACTGGTGAAAGACATGATATTCAGCATTTCATCACATGCAACTCTACTAATGTCATTTATCTTATTGAGTGCATGTATGGTATGCAATATATTGGTAGAACTGGCAGACAGTTAAAAACTAGGTGAACAGAATACCTCAACAATATTAAAAATGGATTTGATAAGCATACACTGTCCAACCATTTTAGGGAGAGACATCAATGTTCCATTTCAAATATAACATATATGGTGGGCATAGACAAAGTTACCACCCACTGGAAAAAAATAATATGGTAGAAAAACTTGCCATAACCGAAATGCGGTGGTTATTTGAATTAGGCACCTTACACCCTGATGGCCTCAATAGTGATTTTGAGGTCAAATGGTTTTTATAATTGTGCTGCTACTGGGTGTGTTTTACTTCTGTTATCACCTGTATTTATTATTATCTTAGCATTATAATTATATTCCTTCCTTTATAGAATATTAGTGTGTGTTTTATCATATTGATATATTTTTATACATGGTTTTATTCATAGCCTCCTTTTAAGTATTTTACTTAAAAATGTATCTTAACAAATGTACTTTTTTTTTAAATATGCCCTTTTAAATTATTTTATAAAATATTTTATAATATGTTCTTTTTTAGTATGTTTCTTAAAAATGTTCACTATTTATGTATTTTAAATAATGTGTGCCATCATGTTTATATGATGTGGTGGTTTCCATATTTAATATATTTGCTCTCCCTAGATTAGTTTGTGAATACACATATTTCCTAGGTTGAAAAATGAAATCATCCTTATATAGGAATCTAGAAGGGTTTAATGACCATCTTTTGCAGCTAATGAATGTATCCTCTTAGAACCAATGAGATTTTAGCTCTACTTATTTATAACATTATTGAAGCAGGACAGGTAACCTTGCGAAAGGCTTTTTCAAGCCGAAACGCGTTGGTTTTATCTGTTTTTTTTTTTTATGCAATTGCCCCTGGCTGGGGAGCATTGTGTCCGGTTCTCATCTGACTGACTTCTGCAGATTCCTGGACAATACTTGTTACATGCGATTGTGACATCCTTATTGGGGTATCCTATACCTTTGTGAGTTCCACTCCTTCTTTTATTATTCCTTAATAAAGGTTAATACACCATTGCAAATTTGTCTCTTTCCATATACTGTCTGGTGACGTGCATAACTGCGATCGAGGCTTGAATCTAAAGACCGGGAACGGAGGTTGTAGACACGAGGAAAGGCTTACAGACACATACAGCATGGCACTTTCATCTCTTTGTTATGAATACCTGCGACAAGGTACAAGAAATACTGAAACCAATGTGAAAGGTTTATTGCAGGTAACAGAATCCAGGTAATAAACGGGTAAGAATAAACAAATAACAAGCAAGGTAAACTGAATAGCAACAGCGGCTTGAACCAGATGCTAGGAAGGCTTGAGTGGAATGTAGCAGGCAGGTTAAACTGTATAGCAACAGCGGCTTGAACCAGATGCTAGGCAGACAGGTCAGGGTTGCAGGATTGCAGGAGCAGAGATGCAGATACTGCTGGGATCAGTGGTGCAGTGATGCAAGGTAGACAGGTCAGGGTTGCAGGATTACAGGAGCAGAGATACAGGTACTGCTGGGATCATGAACTGCAGGCAGGACAGACAGAGACACTGGAGCAACAAGCTAAAAGCTATGGATCAGAAAGCTAAGAGCTAGAAGCAGATAAGCAGGTAATTAAAGGGTGAGCCACATCCCCATAGGCTGCAGATAGCACATGACAAGGAAGGCTAAGGTAATCCCAGCCGCAGGATAATTAAGCAGGTTCCCTAGCAAGGAGGAAAAGCTGCATGGAAAAAAGAACCAGAATTCCTTACTAAAGCACAGAGACATGATGCTGCCATATGTAGCTTGTAACACTCATTTACCCTTTAACTCACCGATACGGAGAACTATTAGAAATTGCTGTGGATCTGCAACTTTGATGGTTATTATCCTGTGGCACATCGAACTGTGAGCCCATATATTGCAACTCATTTAGATGTTTTATACTATTACTTGAACCATACATAAGGACTCTTTTACATATGTTACCTTAATTGCTGGAATATCTGGTATCATCATATTCTCTCTATTTTCCATTGTATATTTTAGACACTGGAATGAGACTGGTAACCTGGGTATAGTTAGTTATTGTTATTGTGTTTACCAATACACTCTTACAGAGCGTCTTTGCTGTTCACATCATTTTTTTGGGACCTATTCAATGAAAAAAATCTTAATATTATTCATGTTGATGCTACAAAATCTCCTGATTAATGTGAGTTTCTGGAACACCACCTGGCTCTCTATCTTCTACTCTGTAAAACTAGTGAACATTTCCCACCAGTTTTTCATATCTCTCAAAACTTGGTTCTTATTTTTTGTTCCTGAACTGATAATGGGATCAATGTTATATTCCATTATTATTAATATATCAATATTCTGGACAATTCACATTCCCAACAATAATACCGACCAAATACTTCAACATGGTTATGTAGTCAGTTCAGAATATTATTACATCATCCTAAATGCAGTGATTAGATTTTGTCTTCCCTTTCCTTTGACTTGTGTCTTCATTGGACTCAGCACCACAACTCTACTGAGATACATCCTCAGGATGAATCACATTAAATCTGTTCAGCTTCAAAGCCACTTCCGAGCTGTTAGGTTAATGATTCTATAAGTCACACTGTATATTTCTTTTTATCTGATGACAACAATGTTCAGTTTAATAACATTCTACCATATTGATAACACTGTTTTGTTTACTCTCTGCTTAATTATGCTGTTATATCCCATAAGTCAGACTCTCGTTATAATCTTTGGAAATCCCAGGTTTAAGAGACTTTGTACTCTCCTGAATAGAAAATGTTTACATTTCTAAATTAATACCAATGAATACTAAGGGCCGTATTCACACTTAAGAAAGTGCTACTCTTTCTGTGCGTATTTTTAGGATCAGTTAAACAGCGCAAGTGTAGTAACTTTTTATGCAAGCTACGTAGGATTTTTGCACGGAAATGCGTTAGGCACGGACTTCAAATCCCCCCTTTTGATTGTGAGTCACAGCGGTGCCAAGTAGAGGAGCGGGTGCAGGGGTTTGGGTCAGTTATTGCCTTGGGTGCAGGGTACAGGTGGTGGCAGTGGTTGGTTGGCAGTTAGTGGGGTGCAGAGCTTGGATGGCAGCAGGAGTTGGGTGCAGTGTCTGAGTGATGGCAGGTGTTGTTACTGTGGGCTGGGTCTGAATGAGAATGTGGGTTGGGGAGAGTTAGTAGAGTGAAGGGTCTGAGTGAGGGCAGGTGTTGGGTGCTGGGTCTGAGTGAGAATGGGGGTTGGGGTCAGTAAGTGGGGGGTAGGGGTTTGGGGCAGTGGGTGCCCTGGGTGTTGGGCTCAGGTGGGGGCAATGGTTGGATGGCAGTTAGTGGGGTGCAAAGCTTGGATTTGCAGCAGGGGTAGGGGATGGGGGCAGTTAGTGTGGGCCAGGTCTGATTGAGAATGTGGGTTGGGGGAAAGTTAGTGGTGTGAAGGGCACAAGTAGGACAGCTAGAGGTGGTAGAAGGTGCCCATCGCATGACATGTGTGGCTCCTCCCCCTTGCCTTAACTCTAGGCATGCTGCTGCTGTGAGGAGTGTTACTATCCAGTGAGAGGGAAAGCCTGAACAGGGCATCGAAAAGAGAAGGGCATGGTGACGATGGGTCACAGCCCTGCCTGGGGAGAGGAGCAGGGGAGAGCTTGAATGGGGCAGCAGGAAGAGAAGGGCATGGTGACGATGGGTCACAGCACTGCCAGGGGAGAGGAGTGGGAAGAGGAGGGCATGCTGATGGTGAGTTACAGCACTGCCTGGGGAAAAGAGCGAGGGAGAGCCTGGATGGGACAGCGGGAAGAGGAGAGCATGGTGAGAAAGACCTCTATGGACAAAGTTTACTACTCTATGCTAACAAGTTAGATCTCCAGGTGGTCAATACCTCCCACAATTCACATTTTGCATATGCGCTTCATTAATATAATATAGAAAGTTTTAAACATTTAGGGCCTGACTCACACTTAAGAACGCAATAGGTTCCTAAATATAGGCACCTGATAGCAAGGCAACTCCCTCAGCATGCCCTCGGTTTTTAGGTTCTTATGTGACTTACAAATGCCATAGGGCTTCCTTAACTGTAGGTTTGCATTTGAATGCGTAGGGCGTCTACTTAAGAACTTAACTGCATAACCGCACCTTCATTTGGTCATTTAAATGCCTCTCTCCACCCAAATCTTCTTATCTCCCTAGGTACTTATTCACAGAATGCTCCTTTTTGCGTATGTTACTATGAACCTTGAGACTTTAGGTGCGTAATGTATAAGGGCGTAATTTGCTTGCGTAAGTCCAACGTAAACAGCGTATAAAAGTTACTACGCATGCGCAGTGCATCCGTTCTTAAATATACGCACCTAAATCTACGCAGATTCTTAAGTGTGAATCAGGCCCTTAATTATTTATTTCAATACTTATTTCTATATTTGTGTAAAACCTCTGTTACACCTCTGATATACTTGAATATCAACCGCAGGAAGCAAACCCAACAAACCCAACATATTCCTGTGCCTAAATTAGGAGACAACTGTCAATCACACTTAACCACAAGTAAGCTCAGAGCTCTGGAATGGACATCTTTGAATGTAACACATCAAACTCTAATTAACAGACTGGAAGCTTTACTTTAAATATGAGACTCTCCATAGTGCTCCTTCACAATTCCTTTACACCTGATGAAGTCAAGAGACGAAAGTCAGTTGCCCAGACGAAACGCATAGCACGAAATAGGAGTGTTTTTCAATTGCTGTGATACCAAGCAACAAAGTAGCCATAAATAAGCAGGAGTGCCCACCTCAACTTCACCCATGTGCTGAGTGGATTGGCCTTGGTGACTGGAAGAGCTGCTCCCAGCTCGGAAGAGCTTAGGACTACAGATAATCTTGAGACTTTATATGCTTATGTTTTTTTTTATATATTTGGTACGCCTGCCATTTTTAACCTGTTTAGTCAGTAAAATTATGTGCTTAAGATATTACACTGTGGTCTGTGTGTGTTCTATATTTTTATCTTATGGAAATTACTGAAGACCTACACATTAGGATCACATTCTGACCCTTCCAGACTTAAGAGTAATAGACCTGATCCAGACTTAATATTGTTATATGTACACATGCTTACCTAAATTACGCACTACTGAGGATAATGCACTTCCCTCTCACGTACGTAACTTTGCTGACTTACGTGTTCAGAACCTGCCTTAACCTTTCCTTGGGTATCTCTGGTCATGTATAATGCCTTGTCAAACATAAGTGCCCCCATACTGTACAATTTAAATGCCTCCGCCACCAACAATGCGTATATTCATCCATGCATAGTGATGTCATATGGATCTCTGATTGTACATAAACAAGATCATGCATAACATCTGGCGCATGTATGGGCAGTGCATCCCCACAACCCGTCTTACACATGCCACATGCCTAAACCGGCTGTCGTTATTAAGTCTGAATCAGGTCCAGTGACACTTTTGACACAGGGAATTGAATATATATATTATATTACCACCTAGCGGGTGCACAGTATTAAACTTCCAAAACAACCAATAAATATTAAAAAAAAAAAAACTCTAATCAGCAGTGAAATGTGTGTATGCTTCTACAACATGAATACCAATAAAGTGAATAAAAAGACAAAAATATAAATATTATCAAAATTATAAAAATTTAAAAATAACAAATAAAAAAGAGTCTGTCCTATAAATATGCAACGAGGAATAAATAGGTGAAAAAAAATACATAGGGAGGACACTTAATCCGCTTACAGTTGTTTATGAAATCTGTTCTTTGTCCATAAACGAGTTGATGTAAAATTGGAATCTTTAAGACTTCTGGGGAATCGCTGACGTTAATGCTTCCAGTTGTATGTAGAGGCTGGCAGTATAAGTTTATACTGTAACCTAAATCGATGTGACAAAGGGGTAGACCCAGACCTAAGTACGTTAGCATTTTTATGCTAGCCGCTGATGTAAAATCGTCAATTTGTATTTACTGCGCATTCACACGGAAGATGTTACACCACGTAATTCTGAACGTACATACCATCAGCGTAACTACGGACGATGGGGCATATCATTCATAAGACACCCTTAGTTACGTTGTGTAGGCGGAGGGAGGCATTTTAGTATGGACCGGGTTAGTCTGACACATACGTGAATCCATTACGTCAGTACTTACGCTTTGAAAAGTTAAGGTAGGGTTTGGGAGGCATAAAACAGCCAAAGTACGTCCGAGCGAGGGGAGTGGATTGAAACTACGCTAGTGTAAATACGCTAAGTGATGAAACGTAACAAGCACTTAGTTATGTATCTGATTGGGAAATCCTTTGGGCGGGAGAGACATCGGGCTGGATCCAGACCTTGTTCAGTGCTTGAGCTTAGTTACTCCTGGGCTAAACCATGGTGATTGCAGGGGAGTCATATTTCATCTGTTGCAAACAGTATTAGTTGAGAGGTGATGTTTCCTATCCCAAGTCTAAATAACTAAATAGTGTGATAGTAAAGCTGGTCAGTATCTGTG
>WWET01003529.1:136468-149808 GCA_011038615.1 Limnodynastes dumerilii | reverse complement strand
AAAAGAAAAAAAAAAACCAGAAAAAAAAAAACCAGTTAATACAGAAGGAGGAGGCTCTAAGAGGACACATAAACTGAATATGTCCCCCGCTCCCAATCCCGACCCCACTTCCACCTTTAAAATCAGAGTTGCACGACGAAGGCACTATTTTAATAGTTTTGCATTTCTCTTTGGTGTCAGATATCTAATTTGACTTATTTTTATTTTATTTTATTTTATATTATTGTTGTTTTTGTTTGTTTTTTGTCTGTGTATTGTATTAGCATTGTCGTTCTTGGCAACATTCTCAGAGCATTCAGTCTCACTGGGCTAAATATGTTAACATGTCTCGGTGTGTGTTTTCAATACGGTACAGCTTTATTTGACTGTTCTCTGCATTATCACTTGTATCTTTTTCTACCATTTCGGTATTGCCATTTGTATTCATGTATGACTTTGTTGTTGTTGGAAAATAAAGAAAAATTGCTTTTCAAAAAAGATCACATTTTGTGTGTGCCCATGTGCATGGCCACATGCGCACACACAAACAGATCTGGATCATCCACATTCAGAATTCTGTAACTGGATGTGTTTCCATGGGTATTCCAACAGTGGGTAGGCTCTACTGTGTGAGAGTGAGATAGGGGGGAGTATGAAACTGTACTGTGAGGACGTGCTAAGGGTACTTCACTGCATCCTGACTTCTGAGTCATCCACATTAAAAGGAAGAATGGCTCAGAAATCTTAAGGTTAGTCTGTGCAAGCGAGAGAAAAGCTGTGTCCAGCATGGATCTGCTTCGCATCACCTCTGCTGCTGCACTTGGAGCTCCAAGCACAGTGGTATAGTAGGTCTGAATCTGGTCCATACTTATTATATTATTTATCATCCAGATCTCCCACAAATGTTGTTGTAATAAATAGATATATTTCCTAAATAAACGCCTAACCCTACAGAAGAAGAGTGACACCAACACAACGTTACATGGTCATTTGTTTCTTTTCAGTTCACAGATAATGGTTTGATCGTGTTTCAACGCAACTCGTATGATGTCTCCTATATACTCAGTTATCCCTACACAACTTTCCAAAGCAACGATCCTTTTACACCGCCCGTCATAGCTGCCTTCTGGGCTGATGCAGACCTATCAGGGGGAATCGGAGACATCTATTACCAGGTACTGTGGCATAGCCCATTAAATGCTTATTAAAAAGCAATGGAAACAATTTCACTTGTCTTTGTTTTGTGTTTATATTGTTGCCTTATAAACATAACAGTAACAGTTGGCTTCAATAAAGGTGACTGCAGCTCTGAATAAGTGGTCTTGGGAATTCTGCTACTGAAAAGAAGTTCTATTGAAGCATGATCTCATTATATTTTAAAACATGTATAAAATAGATGAATTCATCTTTCTTGAAGAACTTTCAAGTTCATTACAGTTGAATGAGTACTATAAACTGCTGTCAATCCTAATTACAATCATGCAACACTCCCCTCACATGGGTGTGGGTTGGTGGCGAGAACGGCCTTTTTCCAAAAGGGCCGTTTTATACAAGCCAATTTTGAATTAGCTCTGGTAGTGATTGCTCTTGTCCGGTCAAGGACAAGCAATGGAAGGTCCTGAAGATGAATCTGCAGTGGCGAGAGGTGAGGATTTATCCTACCGCAATCCTTATCCTAGTTCTGAATCCTCTCTTTCCATTACTCTAACTCTAACCCTCCCATCCCTTTAGTTTAACCTTAAGACTCCCTTCTCCACAGCCTGACCCTAAGATACCCTTCCCTGCAGCCTGACCCTTAGACTCCCTTTTCCATAGCCTGACTCTAAGAATCCCTTCCTCACAGCCTGACCCTAAGACTCTCTTCTCCACAGCCTTAAAATAAGATTCCCTTCCCCATAGCCTGACCCTAAGACTCCCTTCCCCACAGCCTGACCCTTAGACTTACTTCTTCACAGACTGACTTTAAGAATCCCTTCCTCACAGCCTGACCCCAAGACTCTGCAACCCACAGCCTAACATATAAACTCCCCTATCCACAGCCTGATCCTAAGACTCCCTTCCCTGTAGCCTGACCATAAGTGACCCTAAGTGTCCCCTACCCACAGTCTAACCCTAAGACTCCCCATAGACTACTAATCCCCATAGACTCCCATATAATACTCACCTGTCCGTTCTGGTGCGGAAGGTTTGCGGTGGTGCGACGGGTCTGCGGCAGTGGTTTTCAAATGAATGAATGGGTAAGTATGCTGATCGGAATACTTACCCTTTCATTAATAGCATTTTCTAATTAGCGCTATTTTCAAAATAGAGACAGCTGAAACTGAGCTTTTGCCTCACTCTATTTCGGAAACAGCATTTTCTAGCTGGAGACTGCATCCCCCCTCACATATTCCAGACTTCTGTACCCTGGACCCTACCTTAAATGATACACACTAGCCCCACATAAAATAGGGCTTAACCAAGCCCTTACTGTACAATTAGCATACCTCCAGTAATCCGCCTTGGGTACATTCTGTACACATGGTGGGTCACCCCTCCTCTGTTGTAAAGTTTTCCAGCCTGGATCCTTAGGATCCAGACCCATGCTAGAAGCCTGCACTGCTAGGATAGGCAGTATTGTAATACAAACATTTTCCATACGCAGAGTTGGAAAATGCCCACATTACTTAAGTTTGTCAGAGATCACAAAATGTGAATTGCATAAATATCACTATAAACATTCCTGGTTGGTAAATCAGGTGTTCACACTCACTATAGTGACTAATGGACTTCTAACCTGCGTCTCACAATTCAGCAATATGAGCACACACCAAGGCATGCATATAATATAATATATTTGGTCAGAAGCAATAGAAAAAACAGAGGGGACCAGAAAACACAACTAAATAAATCTGTCTATAACTTCATTAGAATGGAATTGGTTACAGGTAACTTGAGAATTCTTGGAATTTACTGAACATGTTTCATTATTTATAAATGGTCTTTTGTGCTTCTCCCAGGTCTACGACTTCCAGTCCTACACTGCAGATAAAACTTTCAAAGTTTTGCTGGAGAGCTCAATAAACAGATACTTCAATTTCACACAGTTTAATGCTCTGTGGGCAGTCAAGATAACATGGGACAGGGTAGCCCCCTTCACGTCAACACAGTTTAACTCAAAGGCATACTGGAAAACTCAAGTTAACAATGTAAGTATTTTCCTGCCATAACAGATACATTGTTTTTTCCTTTTATTTGGAGGTGTCCTTGGTCATTATTTTAATTGGGAGCTTACAATACTGATTAGGAGCTGATAGTTAGACTTATTATAAAAAGAAATAATATGTTCAATAACCCCACTTTTTTTTATTTCAAGAACAAACTTTACCTGGTATATTGAAGCTCAGTGAACCTTACGCAGAGTTGTAATTTTGATGGGGTAATTTATGTAGTTTTAGCACAGCACATGTCTATAAAGTGCATATTGGACCGGATTCAGATTTAAGAAGCTTTTCCGTGTGTTCGTAATAGATCCGTACGTTAATACAAAATAAGTACGTTTTGCAAAGGTAACGAATTTCGGAACACTTCCGTGTTGTGAAAGCAACCTTATCGTTAACGCACGTATATATGACAGAAGTGAAACATTCGCAAATACAACTGCATGTCACGCCCATTTTTTGCTATTTACATTCCGACTGACGCCTACTTATTAATAATCCGTCCGATCTTTTATGTTCGCACGCATTTTTTGTTGTACGGAATTTACTTACCCATCATTCCAATTATGATTCGTAACTGCATGGTCTGCGCATTCGCACTAAATAGAAATCACCCCACTTACGCATTTTGCGTGCGGAAATTACCAGCCGTTCTTAAGTCTGAGCACGGTCCATTATTATGAACTCTACACAATCTAATAAAACATCTTGGTTCGGATTCACTGTTACGTAGTTTTCGTGCTAACGCAATCTACGTACAGGAATGGTACGTAGATAGTGTAAATAAACTACTACGCAAGCGTAATAGCTTAATTCTTAAAACAACATACGCAAGATGAAAACTACGTAACTGTGAATCCGGACCCTTATGACCAAAAAGCATAATTGGACATACTGGGGCTGATCCAGATTTGAAAGTAACAGCCAAAAAGGGGCAAATCTGAACCTTAGAAAAACCATGTTGAACTGCTGGGGGAGGCAAATATAATAAGTGCAAACAGAAAGAGTTAAGAGGTGATGTTTTGTAACTCAGTTGTAAATTACAGTTTAAAATTATAGCTGTTCACTATTTATGGGCAATAAGAAAAATTTGTATTTTCCCTGTATGCATAAAATTTTAATTAATTTGCACTCCTCACATTGCAACATGGTTTGTCCAGCTGCAGATTTGCACCTTTTGGTGCAATTACTCCTAGATCTGTATCAGCCACAGTGCATTGTAGTTGATGTGTTTTTTATGAAGAGGACTTGCAAAACACCTGAATATATAAACCGTTGGCTACTTCCCAATTGCATTGGCTGCTTAGACTGCATCATATACTGTGACTATTTGACTTTCTTCCAGTCTTTGACTCTGTTTTACAATTCAGTAACTCATAACCATTTGTGTTTTTATCCTTTGGCTACTTGCTCATTTACCTCATTTAGTTCGCTCTTAGCAGGGGAAGTTGGTGAAAATTAGTTGCAGCTTTAATTTCCACGCCCAAGTGGTCAGATGCACTAATCTTGGCTGATGGATTATGCAAGACATGCATGCTGCTGTGAATGACATTTGGGAATTTTGACTTGGATATGCCTTACCCTGGTGCATATAGATCTGCACATGTTTCTAGTAACTTGCTGTTATTACAATATGTAACTGATCATCACAAACAACTATATAACTGTAAATTAAGCCCATTGCCTTTACTAAGGGCATCTTGGGTGTAGTTCACCATTTCGATGATCTGTCTTTTGATAAATCAGTTTGTGGGAATACAGCAACAGCCACCATTTTTTGCCAGTTTGCCATGCTCCCCAACTCTTGTCTCTATGAAGATTCCATTAGCGATAGGTAAGTTGAATTCTTCCTAACTCTAACCATCCCCTTCCCACATCCTAATGTTAAGCCACCCCCTAACCTTAACCCATCCCTCTCTGCAGCCTAACCTTAACACTCCTCTAACCCTAACTATCCTCATCCAACAGTCTAACCCTAAGCCTCACCTAACCCTAATCTTCCTCATCCCACAGCCTAACCTGTGTCTAATCTACAGATTAACCTAACAGCCTAAAAACATAGAGTGGGGCAGGACAATGACAGTCTCAATGTTAGGTCAAATATATATGTTTGAGAGCTAACTTAGCAACTGAGAGGGGGTGTTGTTCCATGGCACCTATTTCGGAAGCTGTAAGGGGTGCCTCCTGAGGTAAGCTACTGTAGCTCTCAATTTAAAAAAAAATAAAAAGTATACAGTGCATCAGGAAAATATTCACAGCACTTCACTTTTTCCACATTTTATGTTACAGATTTATTCAAAAATCGAATAAATTCTTTTTTTCCTCAAAATTCTACACACAATACCCCATAGTGACAACATTAAAAAGTGTTTTGGAGATTTTTGCAAGTTTATTAAAAATCAAAAAAACAAGAAATCACATGTACATAAGTATTCACAGCCTTTGCTCAATACTTTGTTGATGCACCTTTAACAGCATTAACAGCCTCAAGTATTTTTGAATATGATGCCACAAGCTTGGCACACCTATCTTTGGGCAGTTTTGCCCATTCCTCTTTGCAGCACCTCTCAAGCTCCATCAGGTTGGATAGGAAGCCTCGGTTCACAGCCATTTTCAGATCTCTCCAGAGATGTTCAATCGGATTCAAGTCTGGGCTCTGGCTGGGCCACTTAAGGAAATTCAAAGAGTTGTCCTGAAGCCACTCCTTTGATATCTTTGTTGTGTGCTTAGGGTCGTTGTCCTACTGAAAGATGAACCATCGCCCCAGTCTGAGGTCAAGAGCACTCTGGAGCAGGTTTTCATCCAGGATGTCTCTGTACATTGCTGCATTAATTTTTCCCTCTATCCTGACTAGTCTCCCAGTTCCTGCCACTGAAAAACATCCCCACAGCATGATGCTGCCACCACCATGCTTCACTGTAGGGATGGTATTGGCCCGGTGATGAGCGTTGCCTGGTTTGCACCAAACATAACACCTGGTATTTATGCCAAAGAGTTCAATCTTTGTCTCATCAGACCAGAGAATTTAGTTTCTCGTTGTCTGAGAGTCCTTCAGATGCATTTTGGCAAACTCTAGGTGTGCTTTTTACTAAGGAGTGGCTTCCATCTAGCCACTCTACCATACAGGCCTGATTGGTGGATTGCTGCAGAGATGGTTGTCTTCTGGAAGGTTCTCCTCTCTCCACAGAGGAATGCTGTAGCTCTGACAGAGTGACCATCTGGTTTTTGATCACATCCCTGACTAGGTCCCTTCTCCCCTGATCGCTCAGTTTAGATATCCGGCCAGTTCTAGGAAGAGTCCTGTGGTTCTGAACTTCTTCCATTTACGGATGATTGAGGCCACTGTGCTCATTGGGACCTTTAAAGCAGCAGATATTTTTCTGTACTCTTCCCCAGATTTGTGCCTCGAGACAATCCTGTCTCGGAGGTCTACAGACAATTCCTTTGACTTCATGCTTGGTTTGTGCTCTGACATGCACTGTCAAGTGTGGGACCTTATAAAGACAGGTGTGTGCCTTTCCAAATCATATCCAATCAACAGAATTTACCACATGTGGACTCCAATTAAGCTTTAGGAACATCTCAAGGATGATCAGTGGAAACAGGATGCACCTGAGCTCAATTTTGAGCTTCTTTGCAAAGACTGTGAATACTCACTGTATGTACATGTGATTTCTTTTTGATTTTTAATAAATTTGCAAAAATCTCCCAAAAACTTTATTTTGCATTGTCATTATGGGGTATTGTGTGTAGAATTTTGAGGGGAAAAATTAATTAATTCCATTTTGGAATAAGGCTGTAACATAACAAAATGTTGAAAAA
This sequence comes from Limnodynastes dumerilii, assembly GCA_011038615.1. NCBI lineage: Eukaryota > Metazoa > Chordata > Amphibia > Anura > Limnodynastidae > Limnodynastes > Limnodynastes dumerilii. The sequence goes on along the minus strand of WWET01003529.1, from coordinate 142,807 downwards.
CTGAAGCGCTGTGAATACTTTCCGGATGCACTATAAATCCATGACCTGGGGAGCGCTGAGGACAGGTAATGCCTGTCCTCAATTTTCACCAGTGTTTGCAGCTGACTTAACCACTTGCTATTTTGCCACCTTCTTGCTTAACAAATTTCATAGTCAAAAACCAATTCCAATTAATAATATCGCGTTCAGATTACCAACTAAAAGCCGGAGTTTTCATGAAATTGCCGGGTTTTATGGAAACCCTGGCTTTTTCTGGCAATCTGAACGCAAACCCCGGCTCTCTCTAGCCAGGTCTTAGACCCGGCTAAAAAGAAGGGGTTTGCGGAGAAAGCCGGGTCCAGCGGCTCCACTGCACAGCGGTGACCTGGGAAATCCCGGGTCACCGCTGTCAGTGTGAACGGGCAGCCCGGCGTGTCCCTGAAAATCCCCAGGGTTTGAAAACCCGAGATTTGCAGGGCTGGTAATATGAACGTGGTATTAATCTGTGTCCCCTTTTTAAAATCCAAAGCAATGTGTCAATGTCATTATATCGTAGGTTGTGTGAAAGGTGTGAGCGGAATGTTAGCCATTGGTAGTTTATTCAGTCTGGAAATAAACTGTTGTTTCCTTTGGCATTTCTACTGTATGTAAAGGGAAACTTTAGAGCAAATTCTGCTTTGTTTTATTAAGGCTCACAACTTCTATTTGTGGAGATAGTTTTCATGCACTGTACATGTTTAGAGAAGGGAGTTAAAACAAGATGAACAACATTTCTCCCTTAACCAAATAATCTTATATTTCTAATATATTTTATGTGTTCTATTCTTACCATAGACAAATACCTACCAGGCTGTCCTAGCAACTGATGGTATTTACTCCTTTGTTCTGATCCTATTTGAGGATGGAGGCATGAACTGGAATTTCATTTCTCTCCCAGCTGTCCATTTACCGAAAATGGGCTATTACAGGTAATTAAAGATGTTGAATAATATACCAAAGCTAGACTGGTCATGTGTAACTAATTTTATGTCATTGCTTTCTGCACTCTGTAGTGTGACATTTTTCATGATAATGATTACCTGCCAATTATTATTATTACTGAAATAATTTTGTGCCTACAGCGGAATTCCCAGCGCAAAAAATGACAACAACTTCCCAGCTTTCAATGACCCACAAACACAACCATCTGTAAGCATAGAGCAAAGATACACTCCTGATAAATACATAGGCTACAACACAGGTAAAATATGAATGGAATTATATATAGCTGTATAATTTGCAATGCATATAATTAAATGCATTTTTCGATTTCTTCTAGGAAAAAAAGGACAGTGGGCTTATCGTCTGGACAGTAACAATCAGAACACTACAAATTCTAGACTCCAGTGTTTAAACTGGTATTATGCAGAGACAACATCATTCTGGCTACACAGCACATCTCCATGTCCTTGTACCTACCAGCAGGCCATGTTAGACCCCTCCTTTACCGATGGACTCAGCCCCCTATACTATGGATTTGATGTGAAGAGCACATCTGGTATGGTGCACACGATTGCTTATATAAATTAGTACAATGGGCCAGATCCAGACCCCCATACTTTCTGACGTACGGAACTTAGCTCCGTACGACTGAAGGCATGCTTGCAGAAAATCTTTCTCACACATGCGCCGATGTCCCTAACGTTATTAGCTCTTGATCCGGACCAATGTTATATGTATTATTATAGTAGTATTTTAGTTCCGCTAAAACGTGCCATTCAGATACACGCACATCTGAATTGCCTGTAACAAAAACGGCTTAAATTAGTAAACCTACAGTCAGAGCCATAATGGCTCCATCCGTGGGTTACCATGGCGCAGCCAAAACATAGTTTTTTAAATAAATATAGATACAAGGGTATGCTGGTGCTTGGAGAACCACAAGTGCCAGCATGCCCTGCCATTCAGGGCCTGCTGCGCTATTTAAATGCCCCAATAGTAAACATAATTAACGCTAGGACAGGCAATTTCAAAGTTAAAGAAAAAAAATTTAAGTAAATTTAAAAAAGCCACTTACCTGTTCTGCTGTGGTCCAGTTTTCTAAGCTTTTAGAAATATAGAAAAAAAGAGCGCTAGGAGATTGTAAAATTTTTTATACATTTATTATACATACAGCAATAAAGTAATAAAAGTTATCACTGGAAGACCAGTTAACCATGCAGGATAAATACACAAAATGAATACACAATTAAAATAAATGAAAATAAATAAAATTGTAAATTACAGGCTCCGTGCTTAGTAGAATACACCTGTATATAGAAATAAGGTCAGTATGCAAAGATTTTAATCCAGGGAGGGGGGGCCTTGGCCAAAAAACATTTAGGAACGTCGCAACTCATGGTTTCCTGCTTCATGCACTTGACTGACACTGCACTGCAAATCTAGTAAAGTCATTAATACAATTAGCTTCTCAGTGTATAAAGAACATTTACATATCTTTAGTGCTGAGTTGGGAATGTTAAAATCTATCAGAATAATTCAATATAAGTGGTGGAGTGTGGAGCACATGTGACTATTCCAACCTTGTGAAAAGAAACATTTTGTAGAGACAATCATAGATGCATTAAGAAATATTTTGAAATAGAGTGCTTCATCTATGTCAGGGGTTCATAATCATGGCCTCGGGAACCCAAACAGTGAATGTTTTCCAGGTCTCCTACTGAAGCACAGGTGTGCTCATTTCTGACTGACATATGTGAAAAGATCCACAGGTGGTCCTCATTATATCGATTGTGATTATGATGAGACCTGGAAAACATGCATTTTTAAGAACCCTTGGTCTATAGAATAATCAAAGTAGACAAAGAAATATATAGTATACATTCACAACATCTACAGTGATAGTAATAGACTGGCAATGTGTACAGAACTGGTTTGAAAATGGCATTTATCTTTTCCAGAACAATACAAGTCAGTACAAAATACTTTCCCCTCAAGTAGTGGATCTGGGAGTAGGTGTTACTACAGCTTGACTGGAGCCCTGATTTATGGAGAGAAAGAAAAATACCTCCCAACACCATGGACTTCCTTTAATGTCTTAAAATACAGCTCAAAAGGATATGCAGACTATTACTGGAACGTAGTCCTTCCTCCTCAAAGGAATCAGTACAAAGGTAATAATACTGGAAGCGTCATAAATAATGTAATAACAAAGACTCTAATCTAGGACCGGATTCACAATTAATAATGTAGGTGACTTACGCACGCAAAGTGCGCAAGTCACCTGACTTATCTGGAGAGCGCATTACTATAGTAACCCTAGCGTATGAACAATCGGACGGAACTTCCCCCCGCCCATTAAAGCGTGCGGGGGGAAGCATGGTAAGTGTACAGTGTGGGAGGGGGCTCCCACACTGTAGCGGATCAGCGGTCGAACGGACTGCTGATCCGCACGTCTGACTTAATGCAGGCTTATGGCAGCGTAAGCTGCCATAAAGCCCGTGCGACAGAGGGGAGTGACAGGGGTTGTGCACTCCCCTCTGTCTTGCGTTATTACAAACTCCTGCATGCACGGAAAGCATGCGGGAGTCTGGATCAGGCCCCTAATTATTAACTCATTATTAACTCATTTATTTACAGTTGGAGAGATTGACCCCTTCAATGCATGTTGCAAGAAATCTGGATCTATCTACCTGTGTAATCTGTACAGAGAGAAAAGGGCTCTAGATTACTGTACAAACTATGTCCAACCTCGTATAGGTAAGTTGCTAAACCTCTAGAAAACGTTATATGGCTCTGAATTCATGAGTCTCAGCAGGGCTTAGGTACAGCTATACAATCTTAGATGGTCATTTCGCAACATGGTAGGAAAGCTAGATTGCAGCCCATTAGTAAATTATATGGATATTTTGTTTATTTACCTTTTAGCAGGTGCTGGATTACTGCAGAGATCAGACAATGGAGCTGACATCACCCATTCAATTCACAGGATGAGTCATGGAATCTTTCTGTAGGAAACTGAATGCGTGATGTCAGCTTCATTGCCTAATCTCTGCAAGAAGCCAGTAGCTGCTAATTGATAAGTAATTAATTATGTATAAAACCTTATTCAACTTTCCAGATGAGTCCGTCATGCATGGCACAGTTTTCTGTGATTTTTGGGAAAGGTTTAACTTAGTACAACTGCTGGAGGACAGAAAATACATTTTCTTTAATATGTGATAACCGGGTGGTAAGAGTTACAGGTTTAATTGATAGTGGTGGATGTGGATTGCAGAGAGGTGTAAGCAATTCAAGAAAACTCAGTCTCACTTTGTACCAGCGTTTAATAAAATAAATTTAGTTTTAATAAATATTTAGTCTTTACTTATTAAATTTAGTTAGGGATAAGCAAAAAACTTGTTTTAAATACATGAATATATATCAAGATCAGAATTAACCATTTGAGTTTTACAAAGTTTTCTTATTAGAACGGTAATAGCAATTCACATAAATATTACAGTAACAGATTATAAAACAATTTATACAAATTGATGGATACAAGAATAACAATTCTTACAAACGTAACACTTAAAACATTTCTGTTTCAATTATAGGAATTGGTTGCTAAATTTGTCCTTTCTTCAAAACTATCAGTATCCTGGATATAAGTTATCAAGTTTTACTTTATAATAACTATAATCACAATAAGAAATTTTAGCTGACAATTAATCACCAACTGCTGAACATTGAAACAATTAATCATGTATGCATCAAGCAAAAATTATTTCATACGAATTAGATTTTCAGCCTGCAATAAATATTTATTAATCAAACTCTTTAAGAAGAAATAGTTAGAAACATTAATACTGTTTTTCTCACACTGTCAGTTTAACTTAATGAAGGTGAAAGTGTTACCGAAACCTTTATTTTGAGGAAATAGTCTCTCACATAACTTCCCAGTTTTCCTGAAGAAACACACTTAGGGGTCTATTTACAAAGTTCATTTTCATGTGATAATGCCCATTTTCATGTGAAAATGGACATTATCACATGAAAATGAACTGTTTCTTATTTACAGACAATAGATCGATATGGAAAATAGTAGTCTCCATGGCGATCCATGTTACTATTGTGGGTCTCCGCTGGCCCGTTCATTTCAGAGCAGGCCAGCGCTTCCTTATATTTACAAAGCCTAGGAGCGGAGTTTTACACTCCACTCCAGGTGTAAAACTAACGTCAGCTCAGGCTGGCGTTAGGGGGTATCTCTCCAGCGATGTCCCCATATACCCCTCTTTTCCTCTCCCTAATAGCTGTTATTAGGGGGAGGAAAAGGGGGCTATGTATGGGGACACTGCTGGAATACCGCTATGTGTTAAAATGTAAAAAAAAAAAAGTTTATTATATTTTTATGTAAAAATTTAATAAATACACCTATAATATATAAAACTGTTAATAAATGTAAAAAAAAATAGCAAAACTTACTTGTTCGGAAGAAGCGTCGGACTCAATCCTGCGCATGCGCAGTGTTTTTTCACATCTGGACCTGAAATTTTCAGAGTGAGGAAACAGTCTCTGCCCATTCGCAGGACTTCATTCGGACCTCGCAGGACTTTGCAGGTAGGGTGAATAATAGTAAATGTAATAACGATGCTGCCAGGCTCGCTGCGAGGAGAAGCGAGCCTGGATCTGCATCGTTCATTAAAAAATGATCTCATAGGTAAATAGACCCCTTTAAACTCTTATAAATTTCCTTGGTTACTCTGCTAGCCCACAGAAGTCTTTTCCACACTTTCTCTGTAATCTCCTGTTACCTCCGTTAAGCAATGTTTAAATCCAAAGCTGCCTCTGTTTTACAGCTCACTTCTCCGTAGTTCACAGGCTCTCCCCCCTCTCCAAACCTCAGATCTCTCTCCTGTTGGCACTTCACAAATTACTCTCCGGCTCTCAACTGATATCGCTGCGGCCGTCAATCTCCCCTCCGTCTGAAGCTTGACGCTGCTCTCTGTTATCTCCCTCTATCTGCTGCTTATCACCTCAGCCTTTCTTTTTAATTCACCGAACCTCTGCTACTCCACACACCAGCTCCCTTTGCCTGCAGCTCGTCCTCCTATCAAATCCTCCAGCAATCTCCAGTTATCTCCGCTGCCTCCTGCCTTTCTCTCTTGTCCGTTCCTCACCTCAATCCCAGCTCTGCGATCGCTGCTTTCTGCCACACACTCCTCAGATGTAAGAGCTCTGCTTCCCGTCACTTTACTCATACCACACAGCCTTCTTTCTCCTCACTACAACAGCGCCTCCCTCCTTCTCCTCCCACTAGCTCAGCCCTCCTTCACCGTTCCCCTCACGCACCAACTGCCCGCCAAATTCACTCACAGACAGCCTCGCGCTCCTCTCTTTCCC
>WWET01003529.1:121561-136460 GCA_011038615.1 Limnodynastes dumerilii | reverse complement strand
TCTTTTTCCCTAATCCTTCTAGATGTGCCTCGCGCTCCACCGCGTGCCTATCAGCTGTGTGTTGCTAGGCAACGGACCCACGCGCACCAGCTGTCTGTCTCCAGGCTATCTCGCGCTACCTGTCATCCATAGCCCTCGCGCTGCCCTGCTGTCTTTTCCATCTGTCCAGTGCAGGGGTAGCACAGATAGAATTGGTCCACATGGTCCTCAACCTCAAAAATGGCACCTGTATACCTGTAATGTTAATCTGTACTGTCCAGGTTAGATTATATTGTTAATTTTTCATACTGTATAAATTCTGCTTAGCAAACTGATTTCAAACAGCTAATCCTTAATATATAATCACTGTGACCAAAATAGAAAATTTATATTACCAATATTTTAAGAAAAATGTGATTTCCCACATTGCTACAATTCCTATGACTAATTGAAACTAGTTATATAATATGAAAATTGTTAAAAAGGCTCAAATAGTTTATTTACTTAGTTTTAGAAACATACCTCATGATGATTATTATTTATTCATTTTTTTAAAGGATTTCTTTATGGAGACCCTCACTTTAATACTCTGGATGGTGTACAATATACATTTAATGGCCTGGGTGAATTCATTTTGGCCAATATCAAGGATGATAACAAAACAATTGTCTTCAGGCTTCAGGGACGTACAGCTATATCTGGGAATGGCAGCAGTACTGCAACAAACTTTGTGGGACTGGCTGCATATGCATCCACTGGTGATCAGGTAATGTAACATTAACAACAGACATCATACATCAGCCAAAAGAAGTAAACAGTATAAATTTTTATGAAAATTTGAAACAGAGAAGTGGGGATATGGCCAATAGAACTAATCATATTTAACTATCAATTTGTAGAATGCACTAAATAGCTAAAATTGTATTGCCTTTTATTGCAAATAACTCTTTAGCAGTATACCCCTTAGTAATTATTTACATTGATTAACCTTTTTATTTTAATTTTGCCTAATTTTACATTTCAGGTTCAATGGAGCTTACTTAATGATAATACAGTCGTGGTTAGCTACAATGGGACCTATATTCCACTCTCAGGTACATTTTTTAAAGGATTTCATGATTTTACTGTTATCTATGATTGTTCTTGAGGCAAGACTAAATTATCAGGACCACAACCATGAATTTCATCAGTGTATTTATTCTTAAGAGAAGGGTTTCTCAATGCAATTTAAAAAAACTGATCGCAAACTCACCCATTCATAAAAAAAAATCTAAAACTGCTGTCATTCGAAATAGGGACAGCCGAAAAAGCAAGTTTCGGCTGTAATAAAGCCTTCAGTACAGGGACTCGCAATACACCTGGACAAACCATGTGAAAGTGAAAATGATCATTTCTTTATAACATGCAATAAAACTACTTTGCTTTATCTTAAAGCACACAAACGCATATTGACCAGCTTTATTTTTACACTGTAATTTAGGGCTTAACTAGGAAACATCACCTCTCAACTCTCAGCTGGCTTGTTCTGCACATCTGCCTACTAATAGTGTATGCTGATCTCTTCTAGTTTTAGATAACCTCACCTCAATTGATCATGTGACATTTCAAAAGTCAACCTCCAATGAAGTAAATGTTTTATTTGACAACGGCATTTCTATCTCATGCTCTGCTAACCTGGGTATATTGAGTTTTGTGGTGACATTACAATCAAAATATCAAAATAGGACTGAAGGACTTCTCGGTAAGTATTTTTCAATGTATATTGCCATACAACATGAAAAGCAATCTAACATAATATGGATTCTAGATTTTTCTAAAATAGCATTTTGTGTTATATTGCTGTTTAACTACTGTATTTATCATATACTGTCTGAAATTCATCTGATAATTAACCTAGCAACTGTGTGTATTTTTCATCTGTTTTAATCTCTTTTGCCTCAGGTGTGTACAATGGGAATTCTAATGATGACTTCTTTTCTGCTGATGGATACACGTTATTATACAATGACAATACAAAACCAAATGAATCACAGATCTTCGCTTTTGGCATGACATGTAGGAAAAATTGATTTCTTTCGTAATGGACGTATATTTCTAAATAACATTAAGAAATGTCAAGCCTCTATCAGGTGTTATAGCTGAGAATCTTAACAAATTTATTTGAAACATACTCATTGTGATAAGGTGTAGGAGATGTGACTGTGAGATGAGGTGTAGTAGATATGACTGTGAGACGAGGGTCATACAGCCCAGAAGAGAAATAGGAAGGACATTAAACTTTGATCAAGACAGAATTGATTAGAAGTCTTTGCTTTGTTGAAGAGTTAATCATGTATATTAGTATCTGTGTCTCATGTTTTAAGGATTTGTCACTTAAAATTTTCATCTTAAAATGTATCTGTCTTTAACTTTAATTTGGTAGATAGAAGTAATGACTTTTTTACTGTGACAATTTTACAAAGAAAAAAAATTTTTTAGAACAGGTATCCAAATGTAACAGATTATGTCATGATCGTATTCAATATTCATATAAACTGTCCACAAATCCATTGGAAAAAAAAAAAAACCTTTAATTGTATCTTAATTAAGTTATTACATATTTATTACATAAGTTAATACATATTTTTAGGACACATTTTCTTACTATTTTTTTTTATCATACACTCGATTAGCCAATGACAAAGACTATTTAGTAGTGTTTACTCCACTTATATGATTATGTAGCAAAGAACTATCATTTAAGTATGTGTGCCAATTGTATACACTACTTTTTAATTAATTAAAACCAAAGTTATGTTGTCATTTAGATTTTATACACCATTGTATAAAAGCATGGTGGCTCAGCTACACAGCGCTGATTTTACAAACTAGCAATTATTGTACCAGGAACGCACTGAAATGATTATTTGATCATTAGGCATGTATTAAAACTTCAGGCGCTAGCCCCCGATATTTATAGCTAACCACAATTAACAAGTGCCTCCTTCTTCTGCCAGGATTAGCAGTCCCAGCAGAAGAGGTGAGTGGCACTGACATCAGGACCTATTATCATCCCATTTCTCAGTCACCTCCTGCCGAAATGATAATAGCTTTAGTGTATGGCTACCTTTAGGCTGTTTATATAAGGACTTTCTAGAGGACCATCACTTATTTTCTCCAACATGATTGTTCGTGTGCACAAAATTTGGGGCGACACAGTGGCTCGGTGAGGAGCACTTGTATCTCACAGCGCTGAGGTCATGATTTTGATTACTGAACAAGGCCTTATCTGTACACAATTAATAATCTGAAAATACGGCGCTCAATAAAGTATGGCAATTCACACTTCATATATACACAAATGTTCAAGTTGAACACTGCTTATATCATGGGTTTGTGAAGTCCATCTAAAACATAAAGAGAAAAGAAGCAGATAATGGTGCTGCAGCAATTGAACCAAATAATGAAATAAAAAATCACTGGGTGTCAGTAATAGTGGAATATTTATTATTAATAAATAATCAAAGAAAAAATTATATAAAGTTCTGGTACCAGAAAGACCGGTTGCAGTCCACACTAAGAAACTCTGATTTCCGAAATAGGGACATCCGAAAGTTCCTTTTCGGATGTCCCTATTTCGAATACCCCTTTAGTTTAGGATTTTTTTTTTCAGAAAGGGTGAGTATGCAAATTGATATACTCACCCATTCTGTTTTGGAAATGCAGCCACCGCTACCACAGGACCTGGACCATAAGAAAGGTGAGTAATCTCTCCAGGGTCAGGCTGCTTGGAAGGGAGGGATGGGGTCAGGCTGTTGGGAAGGGAGGGTTAGGGTAATGGAGGGGAGGGTTAGGGTTAGAATTATAAAAACAGTTGGGGTAATTTTTTGCCTTAGCTTTCGGAGCAACGAAAGTTCGCTGCTCTGTGGTTCAATTGCGATGGCTTGACTAGGCATATTCAGTCGAAATCCCAGCCAGTTTCAAACTGGCTGGGAGAAAACGACCCTATCAAAATAGGGCCAATCTTTCCAGGGACCCACACCCCAGAAAGACCCCTTATTAGTAACCAACAAGAAATATTTATCAATCCAATCTAATCGCATCCAAAAATATTATTGATAAATATTTACTCTTGGTTACTAATAAGTTGTCTTTACGGTACCAGAATTTTATATTATTTTTTATTTGACTGTTTATTAATAATAATTTTTGCTGACACCCAGTGATTTTTTATTTTATTATTTGGTTCAGTTGCTACAGTTCTCCGGTTTCCTTCCACACTCCAAAAACATCATGGTAGGTTAATTAGCTGCTGAATAAATTAACCCTAATGTGTGTGTGTGTGTGTGTGTGTGTGTGTGTGTGTGTTAAAGACCTTAGTATGCAGCTCCAATGGGGCAGGGACTGATGTGAGTGAGAAATATTCTCTGTAAATAAATAAATAAATACATACATATATATATACATACATACATACATAAATACATACATACTGTACATAAATAAATTTATATTGGATGGCTGTAGGTAAACACCTCAAATGAAGGGGCATAAAGGCTGACTGTGGAGACAAACAGAAGGAGAGATTGTATGTTCTTTAGAGACACACAAGAAGGCAGGAAAGGATGACTGTAAAGAGACACACACACACACACAAGGAGGGGCGATTGGATGGCTGTAGACACACACACACATGTTGAGGGAGATTAGATGGCTGTAGAGAAACATACTCATGGAGGAGTATATTGGATGGCTGTACAGAAACACACAGAAGGAGGAGACAGAAAGTCTGGATAAAGGCCTTTTTAATATGTGCATATTTCTATGCTTTACTAGTTAATTCCTCATATAATTTTACTTTCAGACATTTCCTGTAATTGAATATAGCCCAGTAAAATTATTTTTTCTATTCTTTATATCACATGGGGACATTGGGCCTGATCCAGACCTAGTTAAGTGCTTGAACTTAGTTACTCCTGGGCTAAGCCATGTTGATTTAAGTGGAAGTTAAGTTAATTGTAATCTTTGTATGCAGGGATATATCTTTGAATTACTTACTGCACACAGAGACTGACCAGCTTTACTATCACACTGTTATTTACACTTGGGTAGGAAACATCACCTCTCAACTCTAATAGTTTGCAACAGATAAAATATGACTCCCATGCAATCAACATGGTTTAGCCCAGGAGTAACTAAGTTCAAGCACTTAACTAGGTCTGGATCCAGCCCATTGGTCCTAATTTAGAGAATAAAAATAAGGGAGGAAAGTTGCTCCTGGGCAAAACCATGTTGATTTCAGGGGCAGTCAAGTTAATTATTTTCTTGGCATGCTGGGATACACAGATTGTGACCAGCTTTACTTTTATACTGCTATTTAGACTTGGCCTTGGAAACACCATTTCTCAACACTATTTTGCAACAAATTAAATTTGACTCCCCTGAAATTAACATGGTTTTGCCCAGGAGTAACTTTCCTCTCTTATTTTCAGTCTCTGAATCAGGTCCATTGAGACTATTACTTTTTTCCTGTTCGTATGAATAAAGTTGCTATTTTTCTAGGCATGAAGCTTTTCCGGAAAAAAATGTTTTATGTAGTCATTTACTGAGTTTATTAAGACAAATATAAATAAAAATAGTCCAATGCCCTTTATTTAACAAACAACATTTATATACACCGATAATGACAAAATAAAACTATTATTGTATGGCAGTCACTAAAATGCAATGTGTATTGTATGGTGAACTAGGGTGCAGTATGTTTGGTATGGCAATAGCTAAAATGAAATCTTTATTGTATGGTGGTAGATGAAGTTTCTATTGTCTTAAGTGGTCCGTATTGTATTGTGAACAGTCGTATGTTCTCTGCCTTGTATATATATCAGTAGGATACTCACTGTAATTATATGGGTTGCTGTAACTGAGAATTAATAGTATAACATGTTTTTCACACTGAGCCATTGAAGCAGTCTGTGCGTGTAACAGAGGATACACAGTTTATTTGCAAGTGATCCTCTGTTCATGACCCTTTGACCACACCCATTGACTATGTGGTGGGCCCCCATCACAGTGTTCCCTGGGGGGCCCTTCATGCCCCAGTCTGACCCTGGGCTTAATCAAATCATTAACTACATTAATTAATTGTGTTTGCCAGTTACAACTCATTCACAAAGTAATTTCTTTTCTAAGGGAAAACAACAACTGAAAATAGTATTTTCCTGTACAATGAAACTAATGGAGAATCCTGGTATACCTACAACAACAATTCTTTTGTCCCCATGTTCCATGATGATCTGATTTCTTCGAGTAACCCTCTAACAGTCCAAAAAGCAAATGAGACTTGTAATGGAAACACAGATTGTCTTTTTGATGTTCTGAGCACTGGGAACTATGGCATTGGACTGGCTACAATGGATATTGAAAAAGTGTACACCGACCAGAGAGCTACAATGGGTAAAGGCAATATTTCCCAACAGACAATTAAGATTGATCCTTAATAAATGTTTAATTTAATTTTTAGAATTTATAATATTTTGCAACTTAAATTTGCTAACAGGATTTGCAATAATGATGATCTGTTTAGCATTTTTTATGATATAATTTTTTATTTTTTTATCCAATACTTTTAACCATATTATTCAATAGACATTGATTTTTTTTAATTATTTGAATGCTGGATTGTGCTATATTTTGTAATATTGTAGAATGGTATTTTTGTAATTGCTCAATTATGTTAAATATGTTTTGATATAGAAAATTTCCCTCCAAACCTCTATGGACCTACAACACTCATCAGCTCTCTAAATGTCCAAGTCCTGGCTGGTTACACAGCAGACAACGCCAGCTTCAGCCTAGACACAACCTCCAGTGATGTTGTTATTACAGGTATGATATCTTGAGTGAATGATAGCAAATGTGATTTGCCTTATATCTGCATGTTAAAATCTTAGGTGTCTTTATAGTGTATATTAAGAAACATTAACTTTAATATCATAATAAATGTAATAATTGAACATTCATTTAAAGTACAATATACACAACTTACCAGAAGAACCAGATGTCAAAGTAGACTGACTCAAACCCCAAAGTAAGGGGATGAGGTCCAATTCTGCATGTGGGGAGGGTTGGGTTTGCGTCACTCTGCATATGCACAGGCAGCAGTTGCTGGCAATGTATTTATGTACAGTGTTTAGCACTCAGAGACATAGGTCCAGATTTACTAAGCTGCCGGAAAAGAAAAGTGGAGATGTTGCCCATAGTAACCAATCCGATTCTAGCTTTCTAGCTCTCACTTTCCTATTACATACTAGAAAATGTCATCTACAATCTGATTCGTTGTTGATGCAACATCTTTTCCTTTCCCGCAGCTTAGTAAATCTGGCCCCTAGTGTTTACTGACCACTAGGGGCCAGATTTTCACAGGCACAGCTGCCATTGACCCCTTAGCACACCCTGCTCCCATGGTAGTTACATCACTGGTTTAAACTTATCCATTATGCACAGCCTAGGATGTTAAGTGTTTATTTTGGCCTGTGATTCTGTATCATGCAATAATGCAATAATATATTATTGTGGATGAATTGGAACTTTTAGAATTCACTCTGTTTTGTATGAATGCAGAGAATGGATCCCTGAGATGGCTGCCCTCATCTTCAAACCCAGTGTTTGCAACTGTCATAGCTAACAACAGCAAAGCCACGGCACAGTTGGCACTAACACTTATACTATGTAACTGTAGCAATAATGGAATCTGTGACTATGAGAACACCGTCCTGAGGAGTGAGAGCAACAATTCCAAATTCATGGTGAGACTGTTAGGAGCAGGCCCAACGACAGAGGGGGACAAAGGGGACAGCTGTTATGGGGCCCGGCGTTCATAGGGACCCCTTGCAACACTACTAAGGAGGGATGGGGGCCCCCAAATACATCAGTGTACTGGGCACCAAGATGTGTGTTGCTGGGCCTGGTTAGGAGAATAACAGAAGTAGTAAGAATAATAAAATTATAACAGAACATTAGACGGAGTTGGGAACTGAAGCTTTTAAACAATAATGATTTTACACATAAAGGGGTAGATCCAGATCAACGTCCGCGAGTAAATTTACTTACTTACGGCGCATGCGCACGTCAGTTGTTACGCCGCGTAAGTCATTGCGTAAGGGGCAGTCACGTATCAGTAGCTTGTCAACTTACAAAGGGGCGTGCCATCCATACGCCACCCATATTTATGCTTTGAAGGCGATGTGAAGCATTTATATCGTACAGTATGGGCATGCTTAGCAGCGTAGCTACGTGTGTGAAGTGCGTCCGCTAGTGGTTACGCAGCGTAAAGTTAAGGTAGGGTATGGAAAGCGCAAGGTGCCTAAAATATGTACATGAGAGGGATCTGCCGAAGGGAGTGCATCGAAGGTACGCTAGTGTAAGTGAGCAGCATAGTAAATGCATAACTCTGGATCTGGCCCAAAGTATATAAAAAAATGGCTCACTCTCCGCAAAAAAATATTCTGATGTATCAGGGTTTTCTATAAGAAATGATCCATGTCTTTATTTAATCAGCTTAGAGAGTCAAGTACTAGAAGTATGCATTTAGGTTGGCTTATTAAAATATTAAAATGAACCCTTTAGTGGATTAATTTTTATAGATCAGGTGGTTAAAGTTAAAATATTTGTGGATTTTATGTATAGTGCTGTCTGTTATAAAGTCCAGGTTACACTGTACAGTTACTAGTTGATCCAGAATCAGGAGTGGAGCACTGACATCTTGACAAACCATGCTGCAATGTAAGGGATGCAAATCAATAAAACATTTTCAAATGCAGGAAAAATACTGCAAAATAATGCTGTCTTTTTCCCCATATTAATTCTGCCTCCCTCCAGCAGATTAGCATGGTTTTACAGAGGTGCAACACTGATCCATTTGATATTACTCCCAACTCTGGACTAGCCCCCAAATATACAGCTTAGAATAGAAGTGTAATTCATTGGTTTGCATAAATACTTAAGTTTTATTTAAAAACGGCTCCTGCATCATTTGGAAGCTCCATATAAAGATGCTATTTAATCAGAAGTAAACTATATTCCATAGTACATAGTTTTTATCTATTTCAGACGGCAGCCTGTAAGTGCTCCCCTGCCTGGTCAGGAGAGTTTTGTGCAGAGGACTTCAACGCTTGCCTGGAGAATAGCTGTTTTAATATATCATCCTGTGTAGATAACATTGCACCCTCTGTGGGTTACAACTGTTCAGACTGTCCTATAGGATTATATGGAGATGGAATCAAGTGCTCAGGTCTGTAAGAAATATATTGCAACTTAGCAGTTATAATTGTAGATAAAGTCACTTGAATATTTTGGTTTAGAATTTTATCATTGGGTGTTTTTTTGTTTTGTTTTTTACAGATATTGATGAGTGTTTTGCTGGACTGTCAGACTGTGAGCAGGTTTGCATTAATACACTGGTGGGATACAACTGCTCCTGTAATACAGGATACACAATTGACCAACAGAATGCACACCAATGTAAAGGTAAGTGATCTGAGCTCTAGAATATAGGTGATGTTGATAAAACACTTTGAAGAAAGCAGACCATTGTGGAAATAACTCAGACTAATATTATTTAACATGATCAGGTGACCCCTCCAACTTTATGTTTTCACATCTGTCATTATTTTGCAACATAATGTTTACCACTATTCATTTCTATATTTTTATTACTAATGTATATGTCTGATTGTACGGCCTGAATTTTAAGGCCAAAGAAGTGGCCTGAAAGTCTGAATGTTCAATCCCCAAGAAATAACAATACACAGATAGTAGGATAAGGGGGCATACTGTATATTTAGATTTCTAAGATGAAGCAACATAACATGCAAACATGGTCAGGCAACAAAGTATTGAGTCCAGGAAAATAAATAAAATTCAGAGTTGTTGTAAAGGTGCAGGATCCTATTATTAATAATGCTTAATAACAAATTTGCACCATGTAGGTTTGTGATTTATGAATACTCACCTGTTTGTTAATCTGTGGTGGACTATTCTTGATACTTAGAACCTCTAGTACCCTGTGATGACTCAGTACATGCAGGGGTTATTCATTCTGCAGTGAACTCCCCCTGTCACTCCCCTCTCTCATTCACAAAAAGTGTGACTTACGCTTCCATAAGGCAACCTTAAGTCACACTTGCAGATCAGCTGTCTGACTACTGATCCGCTTGTAAGTGGGATACCCATCCCACATTGTAAAATTGTTCTGTACAATGGAAGTTACGTTAATTAATCTAACGTAACATCTGGAGGGCCCATACGCCCTTCAGTCCATAGGACTCACAGTATTATCTGTGTACCCAGTCCCATGTCTTCATGGACACTTAAATACTGAGGCTTGTTCTCTCTCCATGGCAAGGTCAAAACAGTGGAAGCTTGGTGTTGGAGAAGTAATTTCTGAATGCCACACAGAGGGACAAAATACAAAAACAAATGGCTTCTTTAGGAATTTCATACACTTGTTAAAACCAATGGGCCAGAGGGTGATTTCTGATTGCTATGATCAGTAGTCCGAAAGAGTGAAGGGATACAGGGGAATCCACTATATCACGTCGCTGCTGCTACTGCCCTTGAAGCTTCAAATACACAGGATGAAACACAAAGAGTTTGGGTAGACTTTTTAATTAGAAATTTTACTTTGAACTCAGTTTTTTCAACCTTAATACTAGTTTGAGTCTTGAGCTTATCCAGTAACTTAGATTTCTTCCTGAATCACCTTGTGTTTACTCTCTTTTTGTAGACATTAATGAATGTATGAACTCCTCAAGTTGTGCACAAAATGCTGTCTGTAGTAATATGCCAGGAAATTATTCCTGTCAGTGTGCTGCTGGCTATGATGGTGATCCATATTTATTCTGCACAGGTCAGTTAAGCTCTCTTTATTTTTGTATAAACTTATAATATGTACTTTTGATTAGCATAATGGGGTAGATCCAGAACTACGTGTGCCGTACGTTTATTCGCAGAGCGTATTTTCGTGCGCGTAAGTTCGCTACACTCCCCTTGGCACACCCCTTGCACGGACGTATTTTGTCAAGATACGCTTCCCAAACCCTACCTTAACTTTTTCTCACGTAACAGCGTACGTCCGCTAACGGACGTATAGATTACGTGAACGTACGCCGCTTAGCACGCCCATACTGTACACTTTACATACAAACCTCCACCTACTTCACGTAAATCGAACGTATTGTTGTCTCACGTAAAATTGGCACGCCCACGCGTAAGTATTTACGTGACACATACGTGAATGTCCCATACGTTCACAATTACGCTACGTGAATGTGAGTATTTTCTATGGTGCGCATATGCAGTGCGTTCTAAACTGTGATTTTACGTCTCCGCAACGCGTAAAATCGCTTTGAAGCGTAGTTCTGGATCAGGCCCAATGTTGTTATATAATGTAGTGACTGATAATGGTGAATGGTCCTCCTCAGCTTTTGGAAAGAGTGTCCCCAGACACAGGGACACAGAGAAACATATGGCCACAAAACCACATTAACATTTATTTTTGTGCCATTGGAAAATAATGTCTCATATCTACTGGACCAACTTATTACAAATGGAGATAGGGCTTGTCAAAACTTATTTTTTATCAAAACTAGGAAACAAACATTTAACCATAGTTGCCGACTCTCCCGGATTGTCCGGGAGACTCCCGAAATTTGGGCAGTTCTCCCGGTATCCCTGGAGAGCCTGCAAATCTCCCGCAAGGGACTTGAGGCTCTTTGGTTTCCATTAAACCACAGCCTCAAGTCCTGTCCCACTACCTGGCAACACTGACCCTAGACCCTGTTTTCCTTATATTTATCCCAATGATGTTTAAACTATTGTATTGTGTTAGCTTCAACCACCTCAGATGGGAGGCTATTCCACTTATCTACCACCCTTTCAGTAAAGTCATTTTTCCTAACATTTCCTCTGAATCTACCACCCTCCAATTTATATTCATGCCCTCGTGTTCTATTACACCTCTTCCTTCGAAAAATGCCACCCTCCTCTAACTAGTCACAACCCTTGATATATGTGAAAGCTGCTATCATATCCCCCCTCTCCCTTCTCTGCTCCAAGCTACACATGTTTAGTTCCTCTAGGATTTCTTGGTATGTTTTGTGACACAGGCCATAGACCATTTTAGTTGGTCTTCTTTGCACAGTCTCTAATGTATTTATGTATTTCTGGAGATATGGCCTCCAGAACTGAACACAGTATTCTAGGTAAGGTCATACCAATGATCTATAAAGAAGCATCACTACTTCTCTCTTTCTGCTACTAATTCCTCTCCATATGCAACCAAGCATCTGACTTTGCTTTGTTACATTGCTTGGCTACCTTTAAGTCACATAAAATAATGACTCCTAGATACCTTTCCTCTTCAGTAGCTTCTAATGTAGTGCAATTAATGATATATTGAGCTTTTGATTTTTTGGGCCCCAAGTGCATGATTTTTAATTTTTTAGCATTAAACTGCAGTTGTTGCACTCTTGACCATTCCTCCAATCTAGCTAGATCATCCCTGATTTTGTGTACCCCTCCTGGCATGTTTGCCCTGTTATATATCTTTTTGTCTTCTGCAAAAAGGCATATTTTAGTATCCTAGGATGTAACCCATCTAGTCCCATTGATTTGTCTACTTTCACTTTGAAAGTTCTTTTAATACCTTCTCCTCAGTGAAAGTAGTAGTAATTTTCCCCATTGTATTAATAACCATCCCATTTAAAAGTGGACCCTTCCCCTCTCTTTCTTTTGTAAATATTAAAGAGAAATACTTGTTAAGATGATCTGCCACAGCCCTTTCACCCTCAACAAGACTCCTACTCTCCTTTTTGAGCCTTACTATACCCTCTTTAGTATTTTGCATTTCATTTATATACCTAAAAAAAGACCCCTTTCCATACCAAGTGGCCCAGTTTTTCTACAGTTTGTGCCTTTGCTGCCCTGATAATGTTGTAGCCCCCTTCTGCTTTGCAAAATACTACTTTCTGTCATCTGTCTATATTGTATAATGGCGATTATGAGTTAGTTTCTTTTATTGTGGTTACAAAATTGTATTTTATGACGCTTACTGCAATCTAGGATGATCACTGGTGTTAAATTCTTAAACAAGGGAGCAAATTTAAAGTTTGAAAGGGGCCAAGTTAGCACCGGCCCTGATTTTGAGTTTGCTTATAATTTCGAAAGGCCATCTTTTTTGCTTTCACTATAGTTGCTACCTCTTTTGTAAATCACATTGGCTTACTTTTACTTTTTTTCCTAACTTTTCTTATAGAAAGGTCTGCTGCTGTTAATAATGCATTTTTTTTCCCACTGCTCCTGTACTCCTTTCATGTGCCTCCACTCTGCCAAATAATCACTTACACATTTCCCCATTTCCACAAAATCTGCCTTCCTAAAGTCTAGCACCCTTGTCTTTGTGTGGCACGTGTCTCTTTCAGACATTGGGGTAGATCCAGAACTACGTTTGCCGTACGTGTATTCGCGTAGCGTATTTTCATGCGCGTAAATTCGCTACACTCCCCTCGGCACACCCCTTGCACGGACGTATTTTGTGAAAATACGCTACCCAAACCCTACCTTAACTTGTTCAAACGTAACAGCATACGTCCGCTAACGGACGTACTGACTACGCGAACGTACGCAGCTTAGCACGCCCATACTGTACACTTTAAATACCACCCCCCGCCTACTTCACGTAAAACGCACGTATTGTTGACGAACGTAAATTTGTCAAGCCCACACGTAAGTATTTACGTGAGACATACGTGAATCTCCCATACGTTCACAATTACGCTACGTGAATTTGCGTATTTTCTATTGTGCGCATGCGCAGTGCATACGGAACTGCGAATTTACGTCTCCGCCATGCGTAAATTCGTGGAAAAACGTAGTTCTGGATCTGCCCCATTGTACTAAACCATACAGCTTGATGGTCACTGGATACTAGGTTCTCACCCACACTTACTTCTGAGTTTTTTTCACCATTTGTAAGTACCAAATCTATGATCTCTTTGTGAGTGGGCTCTCACCAGTTGCTTAAGGGACACTCCCTGTAATGAATTTAAAATGTCCCCACTTCTAGTGGAGCTTGCTGAAGAGTCACCCCAGTTCCCTTTTACTGCCATTTTAGCAATGTCTTGCAATAGGACATTGCCCATTTCCTCATCTTGTCCTGGTGGCCCATATACCACTCCAGTACACAGAATACCCCCCTGGGTTTTTATGGCTACCCAAAGTGCTTCAGCTTTTTCTCCAATACTCCCTATTAGAGTTGAATTTAGTCCCTCCTTCACATACATTACTATGCCTCCTCCAATTTTTCCTACTCTATTCTTCCTAAATAAATTATATCCTGGTATAGCTAGGCCCCAGTCATGATTTTCATTGCACCATGATTCTGTGATTCCCACAATTATCCCTTGACATTATTGCAATTAGTTCAGGGATTTTATTTCCTAAACTCCTAGTATAACACATTGCTCTGTAAGGTTGCATTATGAATCTCCTATTCTTCAGTTTATTAATAATGCTAGATATTTTTATTTAGCTTTCTCTGTTCTCTTTTCCCTCCCTTAGTTGCGGTGGCTATGCTATTTCTCTCTATTGACTGACCACACAACACTTCTTGTTTGTGGGAGCAGCTATTTTTATTATTTGTATCACTGCCCCACTCTCCTAGTTTAAATGGTTTCTAAAAAAGTATTCAAACTGCTCATTTAGAATATCTGTTCCCACAGAAGATGGGTACAAGCCATCCCTTTTATACAGGTTTCCAGGGCCGCCATCAGAAATTGTGGGGCCCGGGACTGACAAAATATGCAGGGCCCACCCCTGGATGGATGGATATTATATATTATATATATATATATATATATATATATATATATATATATATACACAC
>WWET01003529.1:106653-121261 GCA_011038615.1 Limnodynastes dumerilii | reverse complement strand
TATATATGTTTCTTGTCTTTCTGCTCTTCCTTAGAACCGAACCCTGATATGAGTTGAGCTCCTTTGCACCTAAATAGGGTCACTTACCTCTTAGCTGATTCTCACTTTCCCTTCTTTCTTCCTTCCTTCAGGCGTCTGGAGGAGGACACAAAATTGTAACTAATATGCCCCATACACATACACACACACACACATTTTTCTACATATACACACACACATAGATATATCAAATATTTAGATATATACACATAACTACACACATAAATATAGTTGCATGCATGCATTAGATTCATACACATACACACATGCATAATATCACACAAACACACATAACATACATAATAGAACACACACACACACACTTCATACATGCATTATATCACACACACACACACACACACACACACACACACACACACACACACACATACACACCATGCATGCATGCAGAATATTACACACCATGCATAATATCACACTCACACACCATGCATGCATAATATCACACAATGCATAATATCACACACCATGCATGCATGCATAACAGACACACACACTTACTTTTTAGCAGAGCTGTGCACACAATACTTACACACACACAAACACTTTTTAGCAGAGCTGTGCACACATTACTTACACACACACACTTTTTAGCAGAGCTGTGCACACAATACTTACACACACACACACACACACAAACACACACACACTTTTTAGCAGAGCTGTGCATTTACTTTTTAGCAGAGCTGTGCACACTGCAGACGCTGAGGTGGACTGGAAGGAGGAAATGGAGGAAGTGGGGGCAGTGCAAAGCTGCAGCAGCCAATGAGGGAGTAGCACAATGATCTCAGTTACTCCCTGATTGGTCAACCTGTCAGGCACTGTGGAAATCTTTGAGAATCTCTCTGCGGAGCAGCAGGAGATTCATCAGCTGATAGTGTCACTGCGCTCACCCTCTCCTCCCGGCACCGCTTGCACCACCCTAGTTACGGCCCTGGTGTCCTGGGCAGGACAGAGAGGAGGCCTGGGGCTATCCCCCCCTGATGGCGGCCCTGCAGGTTTCTTTTTTGCTAGATGGCATATGATGTTTTATGAACCCAAATCCTTCCTCATGACACCACTTCCTAATGCCTAATCTGATGGCACAGATGGAAATCACTAATGCCTATCATGGTCCAAAAGCAATAGTAAGCTGCTGTTAGCAAAAAGCAAATGAATATGTGAATGCCTGCTAGACAAAAAGACCAACTTGCCAAAACAGCTGTTCTCTATCTTAACCATTTGTTACATGAAATCTTTTACTAGATACTAAAAGTATTTTACAACTTTGTGAACAAGAAAAGAAAAAATAAAGTTGGGGTTTATTATATTTTATTCTTCAATTTTAATAGATATCAATGAATGTGCTCTGTCTTCTTCCAAAATCTGTTCAAGTACTTCTATCTGCATCAACACTAATGGGTCTTATCTCTGTGAATGCCTCCCAGGATACACTGGAACCAATTGTACAGGTAAGGTGCCATTTTCTGTTATATGTGGACATTCAAAATAATTGAATGTAAATGAGTAGTGACACTGACCAGTTATACTGTCCAGTGGTATGACACAACATTTACTACTGTTTTAATTGCAAGTCTATAAGATTCTAGTTGCATTCCAAATTGAATTCCTTTACTTTTACATTTCCATTCTGATACTTCACTTTGACTACACAAGTAAAGCAAATAAATGTCTTAAACTAATGTTTTATATCAATATTTAATAATCAATATCAGTTAATAACTAGCAAGAAATACAGAAGTTCATCTAAGCTTTGGATTGTACAGTACTAAGTGACCTTTCTATTAAAATATATCACAAATGAAATGAACATTCTGTTAAAAGTATCCTAATGTTTGCAGCTAAGTTGATATATTGGATCTTGCGTATATGACTGACAACATGTATTTTAATTTTAGACATTATACAGACAACTACCACAGTGTCACCAACTACAAAGCATAGCACTTCTGAAGCAACATCATCTTTACTCAGTTCTTTGTCAACTGGTGCAGCAATGCTTCCAGTCAACCTTTCAACTTTGACTCCAACAGATGAATCTACTAAGACATTGTTTTTTTCTATAGCACAGACAGGAGATCCAACAACATCATATACAACTACTAGTACTTCCACAGGAAGTCCAACACTTGATGTAACCAAGACTGTCTCCTCATCCCTTGGCTCAGTACCTAATATTAACATCACAATAACTAGCACTACTGTATCAATCCCAAAAACTACTAATGATAATGCAAAAGCAGATATAAATACTAAAGTACCCACAGAGACATCAGTTTTACCGGTATCACATCTAAACACCAGAGTAACAACAGGAAGCACAACACCTAACGTTACTGAACGTGTCCATTCAACCTATTTCTCCATTACCAATTCAAATAAAAGAGGAACCAATATTGCAACAGCTGCCACAGAGGGGTTAATGTCTAATGTTACTACAGGGTCTGCATTTTCAAAACTTAGCTTGTCTGCTAATGATAGCACACCAAGAGCTGATACTGTAAGTTCATCAACAGCATATACCAGCAAATTTGAAGGTCAATCAACATCACATGTTATCACCAATGTAACAACAATTAATACAACAGTGGCTGTCTACTCAACACTAAGCCCAACCTCTACGCCTAATATGACAATAACCAGCACTGCAAGCAGAACAACCAAACTCATAGGTGGACAACCAGCAACAGAGAGCATTACAAGCAAAACAACTATTGCTGCTACAAATAGTTCAAAACCTGCATTTGCCACCTCTGCATTGCTAACATCAACCAACAATAGAGTTCCTACAAATGTAACAGAAACAGTTGCTACAGGTGAGATTATACTTTACTTGTTACTTATTGATTATGGTTTAAGTTTTCCACACTTGTAATATACAGAAAACTTAATGTTAGTTTTGTGGTTAACATATTCTTTGGTGGTTGCAGGCACAACAAATCCCAGCTGCAGTCTGGTGTCCTGTCCAGTAGGATATTGTAATAATGGAGGAACATGTCGTTTTTATTCTTCAAACTGCACTCTGGCGTGCAATTGTCCTGCACCGTTCTCAGGACAAGTATGTTCTCTGGTTGCGTATACATTCACACCCAAGCCTTACATAGGTAAGTGTGTTAAAATAAAGTAAAATTAAATGAATATGTAATACATAATTGATGTAGAAAATATATGCATTAAACATGTTTAGTATTATTATCAAACTCTATCTAATCATTATGAATTATGTGCACATATAATATGCTAATTTATATATCAGTATACTGTATCTCAGCTTTATAGTAAAAACTACCTTTACTTCCTTATTATCCTGAAATTTCTGATATCAAGATATTAAGTAACATTTATTTTTTACTTTTTTGCTAACTTCTGCCTAATTAGGGTATATAACATTGTTTTACATCAGTATAATTAAGATATGTCCCATTCTGGCCAAACTTCACCCACAACTTACCTTATTTGTTCAAACCGCACCCTTCTTCCATAAGCCCTGCTACTTTTGTGGCCCACAAATCGGTCTCTCCTCAATTGGGATGTGAATGTTAACAAGTGGATAGTGGCATACTCACCACTGCTAACTACTAACTGCCAAATGCACAACAGTCTCCCCGGGTCAAAGTTATGACCAGTGTACACCAATGGGAGCTCTGACCAGGACCCTAACTTCCCTAAAACCTTAACCAAGCTTAAAATAATGAAACATTATAGATTTGGAATAATTTAAATTGGAAAATGTTGCCAATTTTTTCTATCTGTTTAGAAAGGCTACAAGTTGTGTCAGTTTCTTGGGAAGACAGAATTTAGTGCACACTAGCTGTTTTTTTTTTTTGTTTTTTTTGTTAGAGAGATAATGTTCCTGGTTTGTGCCTGTAGGGGTGAGATTTATAGGACAATTACAGTTTTCTTTGTACAATTTGGTAAAATATGCCTTATTAGGAAGATAGGAAATATCAGTTGCACGTGTTTCACATGAGAGGAACAAAATGGCTGACTTCTCTCATACAGAATTTTTTCTGTGTTCTGAAATCAGCTATGTTACCTCCTCCTTGTGTGATGTTTGATGTTTTGAGGTTGAGGGGGAAACACAGTGTAAATATTTGGTTTGTTATTACTTTAATAATAAAGGTTAATAATCTTCTGAAGGGCTGTAGCCGGCTCCATGTAATGAAATAAGGGAGATTCAAAAGTCATGTAATGAAATGTCACTTCTTATGAGAAGTGATCAGTAAAGTTGGCCATATACTATACTAGTACTATCAACACGGTTTAGTCCAGGAATAACTAATTTTAAGCACTTACTTAAGTCTGGATCCAGCCCTATATATTTACCTGTATGTATCAGTCATTGATGCCATTTACATGTTAAACAATATAAATAATACAATTTTTTCATCTATTACAGTGTTGCCTATTTTATATTAGTAGGAGGTGCTCATTGACAACCATTTGTCTTGTTTGTTTGCTTGTCCCCTTCAATATACTCCCCATTTGCATTAATACATAGCTGTAGTCTTGTTTTCCACTGTTCGAAGGCATGGAGCAAATCAATTTCTGTCAGTTGTTTCAACATATCTGCCGTTTTCTTCTTTACAGCATAAACTGACTCAAAATGTGTCCCTTTAAGCACTGATTTAACTTTTGGGAAAAGTTAAATCGGGCGAATATGGAGGATGTTCAAGTGTAGTAATGGGATTGTCGGTCAAAGACTGCTTCACAGAAAGTGCTGTGTGAGCAGGTGTATTGTCCTGGTGAAGAATGAAACCATTTTTCCACAGTTGCAGCTGTTTCTTTCTGACTCTTTCTCAGCTTTTTCAAAACTTCCTAATAATAATGCTGGTTACCTGTTGTGGCTTCTGGAACTCATTCTGCCAAAATTACACCCTTCATATTGAAAAAACAATGAGCATTACTTTGAATTTTGACTTGCTTTGACAAGCTTTTTTCGTTCTTGGTGATGACGGCGTTTGCCAGTGCATTGAGTGTCTTTTGGTTTCAGGACCGTACTGGTAGATCCAGGTCTCATCACAAGTGATTACTTTATGAAACAACTTTGCTGTCCCTCCGGCATTCCCTCCGGCAGTGTCTGGCTCTCTCCCCCGCAGCTGTGACTCCTGCTGACTTCCTCACGGTGCGCGCTGCACTATGACGTAGAGGACCTTAGATCACGCAACGTCTTTGTGCAGTGCGCAACGCGAGGGAGACAGCCAGAGGTACAGCTGCTGGGGAGAGAGCCTGACACCGCCGGAGGGACAGCAAAGGTAAGTTCAATGTTGCATCCCCTGATCCCCTGTATAAGATGCTCCCGATTTTTAAGCAAGTAAAGCTAAAATAATATTTAAAAAATCCATAAAAAATAATGTTTAAAAAAATTTAGGCTCCAAAAACGGGGTGCGTCTTATACAACAGATCGTCTTATACATGGGGAAATATGGTATATATATATATATTGCCTCATTTGCACACATGAAATAATGCTGTAATAAGACTGAAAGGTGTCATCGATAATAATGAAGATGAGATGATTATCTTGTGGTTGTAGATATTCCCAAAAGAAGAGTGGAGATAAAACTATGGATAAAAGGAGAAAATGGTTCACAGCTGAACAACATAACTTCTGAGAAGTATATCAGTCTTCTACAGGCTGTAAACACCACGGTAACTATTAATTAGGAAACGTGAATATAATCTTTTATCTTCTTTTTTGCATTTGACATTTATTTACATCACAGTTAGCTCTGTAATGCTTAATTGGTCTTGTAAATATATATTCTCATCGATAATGCTTATGTGTTCAATTCATTTAAATAGAAAATATAGAATAAAACATTTGTAGTTTGTGACTATTATAAAACATATGAACTAGATAACCAAACTAATTATTAATACCACAGTAACAGTAGTGATTGGCAATGCTGTCTTTTTTGCAGACTTCATCATACCTAAACGAAATCATGGCATTTGAGAAGAACAGCATCATCTCACTCAGGCAAGAATAATCAATTGATTTTAGATTTAATGCAATATAAATATATATATATATACATGTTATTAATTCTGAGTGTGGGCATGTTTTAAGCATTCATTTGATAGTAATAGTTTTACTGGGATGAAAGCCCTGTTGACCACAAGTTAGAATGGGATTTAATGTCTTAAATAGCATTTCTGGAGCTAGAAAAAGAAACCTTATTTTGGCAAGTGGACCCAATCTAACAAAGATGAATACATCCTTCTAATACACCTATATGTTGTTATATTTTTCACTCCCTACAGCTTCCTTTAAATCTAGGGTCTTTATATTAGAGATGTTCACTGACACCTGGGTTTTGGTTTTGGATCTGTATTAACGTTGTGTTTTGGTTTTGGTTTTGCCAAAACTGCCCCCACGTGTTTTGGTTTTGGTTTTGGATCTGTATTTTTTTCAAAAATTCTTTTTATGGGTTTATATTATTTGCTGTATTTATGTATATATTTTATTTAATAATCTATGATGGGAGGAGGATAAATGTTCAGGATTTAAGGCATTTTACAATGATTTCCCCTCTATGCAGGTGGTTTATTCCCACAGTAGGTGGCGCCCCACCTGTTATTTTCGCTATTCCAGGTCTTCTCTTTCCGGCTTCTCCCGCTGCTTGGGCCCCCAAGCTGTGTGCGATGATGTGAACATCAGACAGTGAACTGTTAAAATAATTCTAGAGACACAGAAATGATAATATGAGAATATATACAGACCACAACCCGTAACATGTCTGATCATCTACAGGAACACACCTCCTTCTAAGCAAAGCTTTCCTAGTGGGTTAGATACACTCCATAGCAGGGTGAATCTTATATCATGCTGACAGGTCCTTTGCACATACTAAGCCACTCTGCCCAATGTGAAAGACATCCATAGCTTATGGCATGTCGCTAGAACTAGCACCGGCCTGGTTTGGTAATGGTACCTCTGCTTCTACATGGGAAGGCATGAACATTTCCCTATATTTCTTCTTTGCCATTCCCTTTGTTGTTAACTCTTGGCCACCTGCTGTCTGCCTCTCCTGCATTCAGAACTGGTCGTTCTTGTCCTAATTCTTTCTTTGGGATTATTCTCTATAATATACATATTCCTCACTCCTACATGTATCCTATGGATGTTATTACATAGAGACAGGATCACTGAATAGAGATTATATATGTCCCTGGATTATTCTTGTCCTAATTCTTTCTTTGGGATTATTCTCTATAATATACGTATTCCTCACTCCTACATGTATCCTATGGATGTTATTACATAGAGACAGGATCACTGAATAGAGATTATATATGTCCCTGGATTATTCTCTATAATATACATATTCCTTACTCCTACATGTATCCTATGGATGTTATTATATGTGTGATAGCAGATCCATGCAGATATTCCTCATACGGCACAGTTTGGCTAGTTAGCATGGCAGACCCCACCTCCAGTGCGGGGTTTTGCCACGTGGAAAGACTCCACCACGTTGAAGGGCTCTCCATGAGGACAATACGATTTGCGTTAGTTCACTTGCGAATTTATCGATGAATCAGATCCTATGTCAATATCCGGAATGCCCGGGAGACTTGCAAAACTCGGGTAGTTCTCCCAGTATCCCGGGAAAGCCGGGAAATCTCTGGCAGAGCGCTGGAGGCCGTGGTTTCATGAAAACTCATTGCCTGGGATCACTACTGGGGGAAATGAATAGTGAAATAAATCGCATCATTAAGCTCCGTGCCTGCAGGCATCTATGGCTTCCCTCCGGGATTTCTCTGTCCCATGTGTGTACCTGGATTACTCTCTATGGACCACGTTTCCACGTGGAGTTACGTGCGTATTTTTAGGTACGGTATAACTGTCCATGCGTAGTAACTTTATTTACGTAAGTTACTTTGAATATACGCATGTAAGTGCCTAACGGACGGATTTGTGAATCGCACTTTGTGAAATACGTACGGATGGGCGGGGTCGAAAAACGGACGTTTTTAAATGAAAGCATGAGAGCGCGGTTATTAAGAATCGCCCGTACGGCATACATATACACACGTAAAGAACAGAGTGGTCTATGTACTCGTAAGTCCCCGACAGCATGGCCGTGAGAGGGGAGTGTTGGTGGGTGTTGGCTTGCGACGTGCGTGCATAGAATTGCGTACTTTTAAAAAAACGCATCTCTAAACACGGTCCTATGATATTACTTACCATGGTGGTGTCCATGAAATGGGCGACCACCGCCCCCACGACTTGCACATTGTTTGCTGCCTGTGGGTAGGGAGCGAATGAGCCCCCGCTCCAGTCCACGCAGATGCAGTTCACGTTTTCCTGATGTAATAGGAGCTGGAAGTAGACAGATGGTGAGTGAATGCTGCTCAGACGTCACATAGACACGGAAGACATTACACAGCAGTGTATCCATTTATTGTGCAAAGACACACTCTATAGCCCAACTTTAAATTACGGGACACGGCCGCGTATTCCACACTTACCTGATAGACGCACGGGAGCTTGTCAGCACTGGATCGCTACAGTAAAGCTTGACGGGGATGCCGGAATGATTATTCTGCGCTTAACAGTGATGTATCTACACTTCGTAGGGCAGGTCATTTGATTAGGATATGCTTAGGGTTAGTTTACAGTTATGGATAGGGTTAGGCTGAATTTAAAGTTAGGGCTAGGCTGCTATTAGGGTTAGGTTACAGTTATGGTTAGGGTTAGGCTGCAGTTAGGGTTAGGCTGTGGTTAGGGGTAGGGTTAAGCTACAGTAATAAAGTAGGGGAAGGGAGAACCTCAGGTATTAGAAAGGACTCAACTGTGTAGGGAGGTATTCTGCTAGGTATTCTGCTAGTACCACCAATACAAAAAACAAGAAGAAGCACAAAAGTGCAAAACACAGTGAGGGAGCACAAATTTTGTAAAAAATATATATCACAAACTCACCAAATTCAATGATCCGGCAACCAAGTGAACTTTAGAATAGGTGTGATATTTAATTACTCAATATAAAAACACACAATTGACAATTTTAGAAATAAAACAGCAAAAACAACCAAAAAATATCAATTCAAATAGTAAAGTGCTGAGTGTGAGAATATCAAATGCATATAGTAGGGTATTAAAGCTGGGAGATTTTCCAAGGGAGCTATAACTGTCCCCAGGTTCAATGGTTGAAAACAAGTTTTATTGAAGAACAGTGTTAGATAGCCGTTAGCTACTTAGTAATCGAGTGATTCCAGATACAATGTAGCAACTGTGTTGCAGCTTAGGCAGCTTTAAGACAGAGTTCTGGTGAGTAGTGCACAGAGGTATGGTTAGATAGAAAATAGCAGTCCTTATTAGTAAACGGATATGTTACCGTATCTCGCAAACCGTTTTGTGTACAAGGTTGGCACACGTGGTTCGCCCGTCTCTCGCCAGCGTTAACGGGATGATTGTTCACAGTAGCTGTCGTTGCAGAAGTAGATGCCTTCAGGCAAAATTTTACTCATATATAGCAGGCCGCCTCCCTAGTTTTACTCATATATTGCAGCCCCCTCCCTAGTTTAACTCATATATAGCAGGCCCTCTCCCTAGTTTAACTCATATATAGCAGGCCCCCTCCCTAGTTTTGCTCTTATATTTCAGCCCCCACCCTAGTTTAACTCATATATAGCAGGCGGGGCCACCCCTCCCTAGATTTAACCATACAGAACCCCCCTCCCTAGACCCCCACAGCCACCAATCACTTACCTGCTCCTAACTCCTCCATGGCGCGCACTCTCTGTCTGATGAATGACGCAATGCGACCTTGGGGTCACGCATCGTCATTGATCAGAGAGGAGATGCTGCGGAGGAGAGAGGCAGTCGCAGACTCTGCTGCGGCGCTGAGGTGAGTTAAGGGGGTGACGGAGCCTCATCTCTCCGTCACCCCCATTACTCACCGCAGCGCATCAGCAAAGTTAAACACAAAAGGAAGATAAATGGAGGCGGGGGGCTGCTCCCGCCCCCCCCCAAAGCCTGGTGCTCTAGGCTATCGCCTAAGATCGCCTAATGGTAGCGCCGGCCCTGGCTACCATACGGATTCTTATCCTAATTCTGAATACAGTTCTTAACGTCACAGTTACTTTAGCCTGCAATGGAAGCTGTTGTACATACAGTATTTGTAAATGACCCTTAATTTCAAAGCAAAATCCCTTCGTCCAATTGTGATATTTCCTATCTCTTTGCAGTAATGTGAATGACAGAGCAAGTACTTACGTGACATCAGATTTTACCTACAGCAACAACATTACACTACTAACGTTCCTTAATGAGCAGCTATTGCAGAGTATAATCAATACATTCAATGGCAAATCCAATGGCCGAAGAAAGCGAGCTACATCTTTGGTCTCATTTGACTTGTTGACTAATGATAATATCACTGATGTACAAATTGGTAAGTTTCAAATTGTGTTCATAGATTTGTGATTTTCAGAAAAAGCTGAAGAATATGCATTATTAAAATATTACTGTGCTTGTGTAAAATCCATTTTTTATGTCCCTAGCACATTCCTACTAGAAAGTCTTTAAAATAAACTAGCATAACTTTTGTCAGGTTATGTTTTAATGCAATTAATGTAACAAGTAAGAGTAGGTTATTATTATGGTGCCAACAACAGGGAACCATAAGTCAGACCTGCCCATAACTGACTCTGGAAGTTCCTGAAAGAGAGCTCAAATTAAAATTATTATTATTATTATTATTATTATCATTATTATTATTACTATTATTGGAGCAGATCCTGACCGCACGCACGGAGGTCAATCTGTCCGCACAGAAGAGGGGAGTGAACCAAACATGACCCCTAAAACCCTACTGTATAATTTAAATGCTCCCTTCATCCACCATACGGAGTTTAGGTGGATGGAGGGTATGGAGTGTGGGTCCCCGTTGCGAACGCCCCTATTTCAGTGATGAGGCATAGCAATCAATCTCAGGAGCACCGAAAGGTAAGCAACCCCACTCCCTAACCCTAAGTCCCATCCCCTGCAGCCTAACCCTAAATCTCCCCCTCACCACAGCCTAACCCTAAGTCTCCCTCCCCCACAGCCTAATCCTAAATCCCCTAACCCGCAGCAAACAAATTTCGCAGTGAGAGAAATTGCTGAATTTTGGTCCAGATGCATACCCACAATGGAGGGTACGCATCTGGGTTAAGTTCCATACGTCTATAGAGATCCATTGTAGAACATCTGGCATGTGCCTGCGCATTGCCAGTAAAACATCCAATTTCTGCATCTAGCGTGTTGTGCGGGGTATGGATCCAATCCATTATTTTTATTATTATTATTATTATTATTATTATTATTATAAAGAATTTGTGTTTGGAATATTAGGTTTGAGCACAGGCCTTTTTGACTGGTTTGGCGAGTGGTAAAAGTTCTCTTATTGCTGCCATCAACTATAAACAGGATGCTGAGATTCACTCAGATATCCAGCCGGCCATTACCAGACTCTAGTATGTTTTTATGTATAATTGTATCTATCTAGAAACAAATATTTCACAGTAATCCAATTGCCTGCTATGTCTGTGTATTTTTTTTTAGTGCCTATGAGTCAGTTGGGGCAATACTTCAGCTGTAACAGCAGTGGATTCTCAGGCTACATATTGCAGCTTGTCAACAATGAGTTTACCTGTGTATCACCCTGCATGCTGGGATATTGCAAAAATAATGCAACGTGTGAGCAAAGAGATAGTGGACCCCTCTGCAGGTAATTCAAATAACATTGATTGTCAGGTCACAATGATAATTTCCAGATAAGTTTTAAAACATCAATAAAAGCGGAAGAAGTTACCACAATACCATGTAAAAGATGATTTTAGTCAATATATGAATACATATATAAAGTATAGAGATAGATAGATAGATAGATAGATAGATAGATAGATAAGATAGATAGATAGATAGATAGATAGATAGATAGATAGATAGATAGATAGATAGATAGCATACTTAAATCCGTAGACATAGGTGATATCTGACATACAGTAACATACTGGGACTCATAATTTCACAACATTTGGAGACCGGGAAGTTGGCAAGGTCATGTAATAAAGTTTTAGCAGTGGTAATGTCCCTTCTACTCCCTCTGAGAACCTGTTTATTTATTTAGAAAACTATAATTTATTTTTGATTTTAAAAATGATCCTTGTCATCAGTTTTGAAAAATAGGCACCACTATCATATTATATTTTATTAGGAAGCATGCAGTTTTAGACCAAGTTGTATAAGGGTTTTTAGGGTGACAACTTATTTTTGTAAATAAAATAAAAAATCGCAACTATACTCATTTTTCCTAGGTGTACAACATTCTCCATCTACTCTACATATGGGGATACATGTGAAAACCTTGCAATGAACCTTAACGCCTTCTTTGGAATACTTTTTGGTTCCTTGGCCTTCGTTGGTCTTGTTGCTGCTATTGCAATTTTAATTATTTACTGTTTCCGCAAGAGACATCGTGAATCAAGGTATGGTCATAAATAAGTATATAAGACTAACTATTATCTTTAGATTAATACCCGTTTAGGACAAAGGCTCCTTAGATAATGAATGAAGTAGCTCTGGTTATGTTGCAATGCAATATATTATAATGTAAGATGCTTGAGACTGGCACTGTTTCCTTTGATAAAATTTGCTAGGTCATACTCCAGATAACAAGGTAAAATATACAGGTAAAAAAAAAAGATTAAAAAAAAAATGTAATCTGAAAGTAATGTAAATAATCTAAGATGTTTCTGTCTCTTAGTGTTAAAAATAAAGGATTAAGTCTTCTTAATGCATCTATCTATCTATCTATCTATCTATCTATCTATCTATCTATCTATCTATCTATCTATCATTAAATAAAAAATGCTTTTTCATAAAGAACTTTAACTAAAGGTCAAAAGGCTAATGCTGGGTACACACTAAAGTTTTTAAAGACGATCCGAAAGATCTATAATAATGTTTCTAGCCCGACCTTCTTAATGGTGCACTAGTCCCCTCCCTCCCTCTCTGTACACATTGTTAACTAGTTTACAGTGCTGCAAAGATATGGTTGCCCACAAGGTGGCTGTCACGTTCAAGGGATTAACAGGATCTGTTCCGGGCTTCAGGGAATGAGACAGTTGAGATGGTGTAAATTGAAAGTTAGCCGGTTTAATGAAGGACGGGTGTCTTGGATTCAAGGCGTGGAGAGGGGCAAAGGGCAATGGAGGTGCATGTGGTTTGGGAAAGTCCTTGAGTAGGTGGGACACACAGGCAGGTGTGGAAAGCTTGCTGAGAGGGACTTGGAAAAGAGGTTGCAGCTAACGCTGGAGGGACGTAGCTGATTGGATCCAGGTAGCAGTAGCAGGATAGCTGTAGCTGGAGTGGAGTAGTAGGTTGGATCCGGGTAGCCGTAGCAGGATAGCTGTAGCTGGAGTGGAGTAGCAGGACTGGATTCGAGATAGCAGGACTGGAGCTGGAATAGCAGAACTGGATCCGGAATAGCAGGACTGGACCAGGGTAGCAGGACTGGAACCGGAATAGCAGGACTGGAACAGGGTAGCAGGACTGGACCAGGGTAGCAGGATAGTATCAAGATCAGCGAGCTGGGTGCAATATAACCAGGCACCTAGGAGAACTAGTTGTTCTGGCAGGGACTGAAGGGTCTGAGGAGTTTAAATAGTGCGCCCTGCGCACTGATTGGCTGGAGGACCAGAGTAGGTAAGATCCCATTGGTGGTTCAGCATCACATGGGCAACGCAAGATGGCGGCGCCCATGGTCCGGAGTTCTGCGGCACTTTGGCGCCAGAACTCCATGTGGGACGCCGGGATCAAGTCAGCGGTATCGGCAGGGTGAGTAGTGGAGTCTGTCACTATGTCAGTGGCAGACTCTGTGAGACCGCAGCACCGGGAGAAGACGGGCACCAGCAGACGAAGAGCGGGTAAGTGCGGCATCTGCAGTGATTTGTAATAGTGGCACTCTGCAGAAATATCAGTGGGTTTTGTTACAGTGAAGATCAAGTGTCAGCACACACTGATGTTTTCTACAGACATAGGGATTGCATTGATCTAAAAAATTAAGAACTCCGGAAAAAGAAAATCATACAATAAGATGCTGTATCAGATGATTTTGCAGCCTAATTGGAAAATCCACTCTGGTAAGATGTCTAGTGAAACTGTTGTTTGATTGTGTGATCTGCACAATTATCAGCAGATAAAGCCCCAGTGTGTACCCAGCTTAACTTTGGCACCGTCACTAATTAGAGTTTTTAGTCACTTAATATTTTTGTGTGTTTGAGTAATGTGTTTAGAATTTGAAAACACTAACAAAGTAATTTTTCCTCTATAGGAATCTGACATTTAACTGGGGATCGAAATCCATCACTAGTAAGTTGTGATAGCTTCTTAGTACCCACATTTTGGGTTATAAACCATTATTTTTTATTTTTTAAACAATATGACAACACATTTGGTATGGGGTCTGATCCAGGGTAAGGTCAAAACAGGTGCTCAGCTAAACCATTTTGCAATGCAAGGGGTGCTTATATATTTTGAATTATTTTGTATGTA
>WWET01003529.1:78235-90586 GCA_011038615.1 Limnodynastes dumerilii | reverse complement strand
ATCAAATCAAAGGGGGGGAAACATTGGTGGTTCAGGGAGATCGCAAAGAATTTAATAAGAGCATTCAGGAATCAGCTTGATTCCTGTCACCCCTCTCTGGACCAATCAGGGACGGAGGGGGGCGGAGTAAAGCTGTACGGTGATCTNCACATTTTATATATGTCTGAATCTTCTCTTTTCATTTGTGCTTCCGTTGATCAAAGGGGGGGAAACATTGGTGGTTCAGGGAGATCGCAAAGAATTTAATAAGAGCATTCAGGAATCAGCTTGATTCCTGTCACCCCTCTCTGGACCAATCAGGGACGGAGGGGGGCGGAGTAAAGCTGTCTATCACGGTGATCTCCCTGCGGACAGCTCCTAACATCAGTCTGAGCTGGCTTTAGGTTTACACTGGGAACGGAGTGATGAAACTCCGCTTCCCAGCTGTATAAATAGGAGACCCAGGAGGGCCAGCGATGGTCTCTGAACGCTACCTGCATCGCCATGGAAACTAGAGTTTCCATTGGCGATGCAGCGTTACTAAATAAGAAAAACTTCATTTTTATCTTAAAAACTGCCCCTATCACTTAAAAATGAAGTCTATAAATATTATGCACGTGTGTATTTACTTAATTACATTTGCTGTATGTTAATGTGGAGCAGGGGCCTGCCACGATTTAGTTGCCCAGGGGCCCCCACAAACCTTAATCTGGCCCTGGTAGCACGCCAGTCTATGTATGTTTCAAAAGTATCATTTTTTTATAATAATATTAAATCGGTTTTATGTATTAGCCTTTTAATTATAAAAAAAAATTTAAGTCAAGGCTGCTGACTCCTCTGGAATATGAAACTCCTAAAATTCCAGTATCACGAAAGAGCAGGCATATCTACTGCAGGGGGCATTGAGGCTGTGATTTCATGTAAAACACGGTCTCAAGTCCTAATCCCCTGCCTATCAACCTCACTATGCCTAGTTACTATTTCCTTAATTTGCGTCATCAAGCTCCGCCCCCCATTATTGTAATACTATGAAAAGTGTCATTGAGTGGTCCTCTTAGGTTCACTGTATCATGGCTGCCAGCACTTCTATATACATGGAAGCTTTAAGAAGTAATATTTCTTGACTTTTTATTTGTGTGGGCTCCAAGGTTCGGCCCTGTACATTCAAACACCTAACCAAAGAATTTAGCAATTAAACCACACAATAGTTAGCTGTATCCAATGTAATCTGAACATCTAAGCTAGTGGTGAAGCAAAGGTTTAGTCATAACATATACTTATTTATAATTTGGTCATATTACCATCAGTATTGATATCATTTTATTGTAATTAAAAAATAATAACAATCTAAGCAACTTATAAAAAATATGCTCCTGGCTATAAAGTGTAAGTCTTACTATGCTGATCATGCATGCCACCAGCATATTATAAACATATTATAAATGTTATGAGGGTGGCGCGCATAAAGTGTAATACTGGACACATGCAATAGTGGGTAATATTTGTTGGTTAATGCTGGGTGTAATATTATTTGATAGTGTAGAGTGATATGGTCTTTTTCAATGCCGAGATTGAAAAAAAAAAATAATAACCACTTGGGGCCTGATCCAGAACTACGCATTTCCGCGAATTTACGTGTGGCAGAGACGTAAATTCGCAGATTTGCACGCACTGCGCATGCGCACCACCGAAAATACGCACATTCACGTAGCGTATTTTAGAACGTATGGGTGATTCACGTATGTCTCACTTAAATACTTACGTGTGGGCATGACAAATTTACGCTAGACAACAATACGTGCGTTTTACGTGAAATAGGCGGGGGTGGTATTTTAAGTGTACAGTATGGGCGTGCTAAGCTGCGTACGTTCGCGTAGTCAGTATGTCCGTTCGCGGACGTATGCTGTTACGTGTGGAAAAGTTAAGGAAGGGTTTGGGTCGCGTATTTTGACAAAATACGTCCGTGCAAGGGGTGTGCCATGGGGAGTGTAGCGAACTTACGTGTACGAAAATACGCACCGCTAATATACGTACGCACACACGTAGTTCTGGATCTACCCCTTGGCATTCAGAATATATGATATGTGTTTAAAACTGCTGACTACACACTACGATTAACGAGGCTGATCACACGTTTGGGAGTGAGGGCAAATCAGGTGCAAGTGTACAGCTTAGCTAACCCATTTTGTAATGTAATTAGTGCCAACTAATTTGAATTATTTTGCATACAGGGAAAAAAAAAAACTTACTTTTGCTCACAGAACTCACATACTACACAGATATGTTTAATATGTAAATTAGAGTTACACTTCTCCTCTCAACACTAATTTTGCCTTCACAATGTAAAGTTGCCTCCCCCTTGCAGTTTAACATGGTATTGTTCAGGTCTACACTTGCACCTATAAAAAGGTGTAAGTGCAATCTACATCAGCC
Organism: Limnodynastes dumerilii; assembly: GCA_011038615.1. Lineage (NCBI taxonomy): Eukaryota > Metazoa > Chordata > Amphibia > Anura > Limnodynastidae > Limnodynastes > Limnodynastes dumerilii. The sequence goes on along the minus strand of WWET01003529.1, from coordinate 88,174 downwards.
CCAACATGTTTTCTGATACACAAAAGTAATTTAAAATACTTACACTTTTCACCATCTACGATATCAGAAAGGATAAGATCTTCTGAACTGCTGTTGCTATAAGTGTTATTCCTAAGATATCCCACCAGATCCATATTCAGAAATTTAATTATTGTGACATTTGCCACATAGGTAAATCTAGCAGTGAATTTTGCCGAATATCTCCTGGAAAAACTAAGTACAAAACCGTGAAATAGAACGATCAACATATTTTACAGCGCATACAGTTTGTAAATATGTTATTGAAACTTTATTGTATACTGAAAGTCACCTCAATCTAAGTTTTACAGATTAAAATGATGTTCATGTAACAAAAATAGATAGGAAACACTGAATTTGATGACATAGATTTATTTCTCTGTTGTGAAGAATTAAAATAAATGCCAGCTGCAGGGTAGGCTGATTAAAACCCACCCCTTTTCTTTGTTGCTGTGACAACAGGCATTGCACTGTGACTTTGCAAGTATTATCTTATGAATGGTGGAAGAGCCAAAAAAAAAGCACAATTGAAAAAATGTATCCTAATGTATTCCCTATTATTGAACAACTTTAATCCAACTATAACTTGTATCCAAATATAACTAATAAGTAGGATTAATGCTTAACAATAACTTATTCTTTTTTTCAATATGATCTATCTCTGAGTGCACTCTAAATATTGTAATATGTTTAGTGTTTAGGAGTAGTAAGCAGTAAAACTTGGTTTAATTGAAAGATGTAAAATAAATCATATTAAAGCCTAATTACTATGAATTGTTGATCAAGGTTTCTAACACATAGCATTGTTTCATAGTATTAATATAATAAGCAGTTTTAAGCAGTTTTATTAAAACATGAATCCAACCCTGGACTATGTCTATTATATAATGAAATGGATGTAAGATGTACTGTAAAAGGAAGTGTGCTCATGATGTAACAATTGCATATAGACATAATATACAGTACCTCACACTGGGCCTGATTCACAGATAGGTAAGAACAGGATTTGAGTGCGTATATTTAAGAACAGTTAAACTGAGCATGCCCAGAACTCAAAACTACACACTGAAACCATGCAAGAATGATTCACAGATAACAGTTACTTAGGAATGATCTATACATGTGAACGGCCAGACTTACGCATTTGTTTCTAGAGACATGGGGCCTGATCCAGAGCTACGATGTTACGCTGAGCGCTACAGCGCTGCTCTGGCCCGACACTCCCCCTTGTAGGAGCGTATTAACTCTCCCTTACGCCGGCTGAAGGCTACCCTAACTTCAGCCGGCGTAAGGGAGAGTTGATACGCTGGGACGGCGGCGTTAGTACGTTAACGCCGCCCTCCCAGCCTCATTACCCTCCCCCCGCCCCCCTACACTAACTTCAGCGTAGGGACGCTGGGGGACGTCCCCTCCAGCGTCCCTACGGCGCTACTATGGATGCCCGATCTACGATTGGGCGTTTCCATAGTGACGCCGGGCAACATCTCAACAGCGCATGCACATTACGCTTACGGCTGCCGTACTAGCGACGGTGGCCGTAGCTCTGGATCAGGCCCATGGTTCTTAATGCAAATGAGCAGCATTTAGATTACTAATGTACAGTATGGGGGTTCATCGATACTTAAGAATGATTCAAAGTTAAGAAGGGCTTGCATAGAGTAAGATACACACAGGAAAAGATAAGAATGCCCCCTACCATTCTTAAGTTGACATCTGCATGGTTACAGAGAGCCAAAGCCTCATGCTTTTCTGTTTGTTCAGCACACAGTTGCTGTGTGATTATAATGAATGTATGTGTTCACTTGGACTGAAACAATTAGTCTTATATTTTAAAACTGCTGTTATGTCACCATTTTGTGTTTGACTATATTTGAAAGGTGCTCATTATTTACATTTATTTGCAGTTTGTGCATGATTTCATTGTTTGTTGTAAACATTTTTAAACATTTTTTTTTTATTTTACCTTGAAGCATGTTTGCATTGTTTGTGTGAGACCTTGAGATACAAATTATGTTTAGATCTAATTTATGTAGCTATTTATTATTGTGATTTGTGTTATAACAGCTTTAAAAGCTGAATTGTTCTTTCTTAATCCTTCAATAAATATCTATGATTTTAATAAGTGTAAAACAAAGCCTAAGAAATCAATCTGCTTCTTAACTGAAACAATTAATGTGTTGCTTTGCTTAGCCATGAATCATGAGGATATTAAAGATCCTAAATATACGCACAATTCTCAGGTAGGAAACAAAGCCGTTCCTAAGTATAAGAACCTAGCGATAAGAACATTCTTAACTCCTAAGAAGCTAGGGGTGTGGTTAGCATTTTTCTTTAGGATCTGTGAATCGTTCTTACTTATCTTTCCGTGCTTAAATTTAGTAACGTTTCTAAATATTTTTCTTAAGTGTGAATCCGGCCCAATGTGTCATTTTGTCTATCTATTTCCAGCAAACATTGATATTTCTATTGTGCACAAGTAAATATTGTGGACATATGTGAGATACAGAATTTGACAATATTGATAAAATATTGAAAATTAAGTTAAATTTTGCTTTGTTGGCAACAAAGACCACTTGTGGCTGAATACTTTTGGGGCCAGATTTACTAAGCTGCGGGTTTGGAAAAATGGAGATGTTGCCCATAGCAACCAATCAGATTTTAGTTTGACATTCTATAGTATGTAAAAAGAAAGTGAGAGCTAGAATCTGATTGGTTGCTTTAGGCAACATCTCCACTTTTCCAAACCCGCAGCTTAGTAAATCTGGCCTCTGGAGTTTCCTGAAGCATAAAACAAAACTGGTTGCGTTGTCCTCAGAAACCAATTAGATTGTAAGTATTATTAGAATTAATAGATTTTTGCCAACTAGAAGCAAGAATCTGTTAAGGGCAATACACCAATGTATCCATGCTAAAATGCTGATAAATTTACTTATTAGTCTATTTTGCAAAATATAGTATGTGAACACTGCAATTGTGTGCCAACGGTATTTTGTGTATTTACATACCTCCCAACTGTCCCGATTTGAGAGCGGGACAGTCCCGCTTTTGGGTCTCTCGCCCCAGAACATGTGAGAGATCAGACTCTTGGGACAAACTTTTTTTTTTTTAAAGCCCTCCCGCGGTATATGAATACTATGAATATACTATGAATAGCAGTGACCTGACCTAAGGTCACTGCCATTTAAGTAAAGAGTTTTGGTCCTACAGGGCTCCTGATTACATGCCCTGTACTCTGTAACGCAAGACCAGCGCGCATCGAACTCTGCTCTCCTCTCAGATTGATGCTGTGGAGTGGGGAACGGGGATGTGAGCACCTGTGCAGCCTGCCGCCCACCCGCACAGCTTGTCGCATTGACAAGTGGTCTCACACCCCCACACCCCACTACACAGCATCGGTCTGAGAGGAGAGCAGAGTTGAAAAGATAAGTATTATAGATAAACACTGGGACTTGGCTGGACATTATGGGGAACTGGAGGGATGTGAAGACACCTGATTGGGAATACTGGTGTGCTTGAGACATAATGGGTCGGGGACTGGAGAGACATTATTGTTAGGAGACATGATGGTGGATCCTGGGGGGACTGGAGACACTTGATGGAGGACACTGGAGAGCTGGTGACATGATGGGGAATATTGAGTTGCTGGAGCCATGATCGGGGGATACTGGGGGGCTGAATACATGGGAATACTGGAGATCTGGAGACATGATGGGGAATACTGAGGTGCTGGATCCATGATGGGGGATAGTGGGGGGGACTGGATACAAATGATGGGGGATACTGGGGGGCTGGAGACATGGGAATATTGGGGATCTGGAGACATGATGGGAATACTGAGGGTCTGGAGACATGATTGGGTATAGTGGGGGGATGGATACAAATGATGGGAGATACTGGGGGGCTGGAGACACATGATGGGGATACTGGGGGGACTGGAGATGGATGATGTTGATACTATGGGGCTGGACACTTGATGGAGAATACTGAGGGTCTGGAGACATAATGAGGGGATACTGGGGGAACTGAAGAGACATGAAGGATACTGGGGGGGTTGAAGATAAGATGAGGATACTTGTGGAACTGAAGAGACATGAAGGATACTGGGGGCTGGAGACATGATGGGGATAATGGGGGGTGAAGAGATGATGGGGATATTGTGGGCTGGAGAGACATTATGGGGTATATATTGGGAGCTGGGGAGACAAGAATGATAAAATATATAGTCACTATTGTTTGGCTGTTTTTAAGCTGGGAATTATGTAGCGTAGACTAGGACACTGTCTGTATTGTATAGGGGTCACTATGATTTACTTTCTTTTATTGTTGTTATAAGATTGTTTATTGTCACGTGACGCAGACCAGATGCCGTCTGACAGAGGGAGAGAGAAGTGGGAGCGCCGCAAAGGAAGGAAGAATTAAAAGGTAAGTAAAATAATAGGGTCTGGCACTGGCATATGTGGGCAGATGAAGGCTGGCAATTGGGGGCGGATGGAGGCTGACAGTTGGGGGCATACATCACATTGGAGGCTGGCACTGGCAATAGATGGCATAAGGAGACTGGCACTGGCAATTCATTTGGGGGCAAGCTTGGAGGTAGGCACAAACAATGGGGCAGACATGGAGGCAGGTACTGGCATATGGGGCATAAGGAGACTGGTACTGGCAATTTATTTGGGGACTGACTTGGAGGCAGGCACAGACAATAGGGGCAGAGACGGAGGCAGGTACTGGCATATGGGGCAGATGAAGGCTAGCGCTGTCAATAGGGGCAGGTGGAGGCTGGCACTGGCAAATGGGGGCAGATGGAGGCTGGCAATAGGGGGCATATGGAGGCTGTCACTGGCAATAGGGGGCAGATGGAGGATGGCACTGGAAATAGGGTGCAGATGGAGGATGGCACTGGCAATTGGGGACAGACATGGAGACAAGCACTGGCATTTGGGGGCAGACATGGAAGCTGTTACTGGCAATTGGGGGCAGACATGGAGAAAGGCACTGGCAATTGGAGGCAGATGTAGAGAAAGGCACTGGCAATAGGGGCAGACATGGAGGCTGGCAATAATAATAAGGGGCAGACTTGCAGGCTGGACATATAAACAGAGGCAGACATATGGAGGCTGGACATTTAATAAGGGGCAGACATATGGATGGCTGAATAAATAAAAGGGTTAGGAACTAGACCCACTGGTCTGGGTGGTACAAGACACGTCCACTTTCCCAGACACGCCCACTTGGTGGTACAAGGCACACCCCCTCTATAAGGTGGCAAAATTTGTCCCTCTTTTAAATTCTCAAATGTTGGGAGGTTTGTATTTATAATCAAAAAACATGTATTAAAGAGTAATCTTAAGAAACATTTTGAAATAAAAAATGGAGATCACACTTACTACATTGGTGGTTCCATTTCACTGGTGTTACTAAACAGGGACACAACATCAACTGGCGCCTTAGTCAGGATATTTTTAATCTGCATTAGAGGAAAAACAAACATAAACATTGCTATAGTCTTCTGAGAAGTACTCCATGTGATTTGCAGTTATCATATAAAAGCAGTTGCATTTTTATAGGTAAATCAGAGCAGATGTGTGCCAGGATACAACCACCTTTACCCAGAATAATATCCATCCATTATAATACAAGATCTGCTTCTGTTCAGACCCGCTGAAGATAAGGCTTTAATGGCGCTCTAGGTTTACTCAGTATACTCGCACGCTGTATTAAATCATTTAAACTAATTTTAGTATTCACTTTGTAAATATCTACAGTAGGGAACTTCAGCTGTTGCTAATTATGGCATTCAATTTAATAAATGAACTAACACTAACTCAGGAAAAGTGGGATGAGGACATTTCCTCATCACTTACAAATGAGGGGATTACCTTGTCTACAAATACCTTTGAGTGGCAAGAAGATTTGGTATCTTTAAAACAATCAATGTTTAAAAAATTTAAATCAACTTGGAATAGGGCATCATTTAATAAATATATTGCTTCTGATTTAACCCCCAGGGGACTTCGTCCCAGGATCTTTCCAAATTTTGAACTTAATAAATAGAGAAAAAGAGAAGTTGGACCAATTAAAGGCGCAATAATTATGAATAATCTAGCCAAATGTTAAATTATCTGGGCTGTCTAGTATAAAGACCAGTGATCAACATAGAGGGTGAAAAATACAAATAAAACATAACTTTTAATTATATACATATAATAAAAGGTGAAATATACACACACATAAAGTTCACTGCTTACAATACTCTAATATCACAAGTTTATCCCAAAAATTGGTATGAATAAAGGGAGCACCTGAAATAGTCAATTAAACAATTGCAATAGTAGCCCAAAACATTGGTATCTATAGGGGTAGCAATAGAAATTATCTTTGTTGATCTCTGATCTTTATACTAGACAGCCCAGATCATTTAACATTTGGCTAGATTGTTCATAATTAGTGCACCTTTAATTGGTACAACTTCTCTTTTTCTCTATTTATTAGCTTTTGGGATCAATGTGGCAGCACCCCCCTTCAGTGTAAGAGTTTAGATTTAATCTTAATAATAAAGTAAGAATCTTTGACCTATCTAGGTAAAGTTAATAATTTACAATCTCTAATATATAATTGATTTACTCTTTTTTCTTTACTGAAGTCGGTACTTTTTATTATTCTTGAGTTGCACTGTGCGGTCTTTTGTGTATTCGGGTTCTGCAGTTCTTGCGAACTGGGAACCGCTTACACTTTTTGTATTTATCAAATTTTGAACTTGCCAACTCAAATTTAAAACAAAAATGGGATAATACACTTTTGAATTGTGAACAGAGTTTAATAAAAGTTTTGATCCAGCATGATGAAATTCTTCTGGATCAGTATAACAACGAAATATCTGACCTGAGCAAAAAATTAAAAACATTTGAAAATAATACAGTTTTTATTGATCAGTTCGAAAAATATAAAAAAGAACTACAGGATATGGAACAAGTAATTAAAAATAGAAAAATCAATAAATTCCAGCGGGATCAAACTGATTATACTGAGAAAAGGGTCTTTACATGGAAATCAAATAGACGGGCTTTTAGAAAGCAAGTGGTCACCTTTTCAGCATCAGAGGTGGCAACCTCTGATAGCGACAACAGTGAGAAAGGGACCAAAACACGATCTGCATCCTCTAATAAACATTTTTTAGAGTCAGGAACCAACAAATCACGAAACAGAAAAAAATCAGAAGGGGTAAAAAACAAAGAGGGAGGTCACACCGCAGGTATTCTGAAAATGATACGCAGCAAGAAACAAACAACTTAGATACAAATACTATGCGCATTATAAATTTATCGGATAAAGAATTATCTCCAAATCTAATTAATGTGTTAAGTAAAGGGCTCTCATTCTCACCCTCCACCAACATGGACAGAGTACAATGTGAAAAAGATCTCTTTATGTACACAAGGAAACTGTTGCTTCACAAATTTTTTTTAAAACAGATCTGACCAAGATGTAAATCCAACTCTATCTACTTTAGATCTGTTTGACTCGGCTGAACAGCAAATCGCTCTCCAAGAGCTAACAGAATTGGAATCAGAATCAGCAACAGCCTCCCCTTACAGCACTCTGAAAAATCAGGACAGAATTTTTATTTCTTTTTCAATCTGTCCCCCTGTTAAAGTTTTCCATGATAAAGTATCTGAGGACCTGGACTCACTATTCCTTAGATCATGGGGCAATAGGATCCCTAATAATTTGTCCATTGATGAGTCCAGAGCCCTCAGAGAACTTCAATCATGGGAAATAGAAATTAAACCGTCAGATAAATGGGGGAACAAAGTAATTTGGCCCACCAACATGTATGTAGAGGAGGCAGAGCGCCAACTACATAATAAAACTTGCTATTAAAATGTGATGTTTGATTCTACAGAAGCATTTCTTTCTGAGTACCACTGTCTTATATCTACTGCTTACAACAATGGTGTGATTTCTCAATCTGAACGTAGCTATTTGTGGACTGAAACGCCTAGGGTAGCTACGTTTTACTTGCCACCTAAGATCCACAAAAATTGCACAAAGCCCCCTGGTAGACCAATTGTGTCTGGAGTTTGCTGTTTAACCGAACCAGCTAGCAAATTTGTGGATCTTTATCTACGTAAACATGTTGGGTCTCTGCCTTCATATGCATGGGACACTCCAGACGTGCTTTCCAAACTGAATGGTCTTTGTATTCGCCCAACTCATGGCTGGTTACTTGCAATGTTGAATCGCTATATACAAGTATCAGCCATGAGTTGGGCCTGCAATCTGTTAAGAAACTATGTCAGATAGGGATAATTTGGTGATAGATCTTCTCTGTTTTGTGTTGAACCACAACTATTTTACTTTTGGAGGTTCATTCTACCGCCAGACCCAGAGGACGGCGATGGGGATGTCGATGGGTCCGGCGTGTGCTCCCACATATGCCAACCTATTTTTAGGTTGGTGGGAGCACACAACCGTTTACCAAATGGAATTATTCAAATCCCATGTCGTCCTCTGGGTCAGATACATTGATGATATTTTCCTGATTTGGGAAGGAGGCAAAAAGTTGCTTACTGATTTTATTGAACAACTTAATTGCAACTCTCTCAATATCAAAAGTACCTCTGATATCCAACAGATTGAAGTGAACTTTCTCAACATTATGAGCAAACGAACTTCAGAAGGCTTACTAGCGACAGATATGTTCCGGAAGCCTACCTCAACAAACAGTATTCTTCATTGCAGTAGCTCTCATCTTCCTTCAACAGTTAGAAAGTTAGAAACATACCGAAGGGTGAGTTCCTATGTACACGTAGGAACTGGTCATCCATAAAAGTTTTTAAGTGTAGAGCCTCGGAACTACGCACACGATTGTTACAACGTGGATATAGCAAACGTTTGATTAAATGAGCATACAACGCTGCTTTACAAGTTGACAGGCGTTATTTATTACACCCTCAACCGCGTCAACAACAAACAGAGGTAATTAGGTTTATTGCTGGTTTTTGTAATCAGTGGCAAGACATCACTAACATTCTGAATAAATACTTATCCATCTTACAATCAGACATAGACTTAAAGTCAGTTTGTGGCTCTAAAATTTAAACCAGCTGGTGAAGAGCTCGGAACATCAAGGACCATATAGTCCATAGTCACTATAAAACGAAGAGAAATAAAGCTCCCCCGCAGTAGGTTCTTATCCGTGCGGACGTTGTAAATTTTGTATATACATGTCTCCTACCAAGTCCTTTATTGATAAATTCGATCGTTGTCATTCCATCAAAGGTTACATCAACTGCAATACTGTAGCAGTTGTATATTGCCAGACTAAACGTGCACTTAAACCACGATTGCCGAATATCTTGGCAACATTCGCAATGCTCAGAGTGACAAGGGCAAATATAAAGCTTTATAGCTTAGCTTGGCATTTCCTTTCATGTCACAATAGTTCCTACAAAGATCTTAAGATCTATGGTATGTGGAAACTCACTAACGATAATCGGTGGGGAGATATAGTCCAAAAATTAATACAAAAAGAAACATCATATATTTTCTTAATGGACTCTTTGACCCCCAAGGGCTTAAATGAAAAATATGAATTTAGTACTTTCTTATGAGTCATCATAAGGTTCAAATACTGATTGTTTTTATAGCAAATGTGGTGGTGATATACATCTAGACAACCAGTTGAACAATTATTGCCTGCATGTACAATGTCTTTAAATACTAGTGGGTGGCTAACACTGTTGACAAATGACTGCAGTACTTACTGGTCTGCGTCAAATATATGTTTATATGGTGCCTTATTATTTCACTTCAATGTGGAATTGAATTGGATGCTCACTGCTGAGAGACATTCTGTGTATATGTGTATAGATTCTGACTGAACCACAAGATTTTGCATGCCCATATGTATGTATATGT
>WWET01003529.1:60669-72392 GCA_011038615.1 Limnodynastes dumerilii | reverse complement strand
CCCCAAACAAATAAGTATAATTAACCTGTGCAATGAACTCCATCTCCAGTGAAACCAGCAGGACAGGATCCACAGCCAGTAATGCTGTCACATGTTACATTAGGGTAGCACCCGGCAGCACAATGATCCGGAGGGGTTTGGCAGAATTCCCCCGTGAAGTTATTTCTGCAGTTGCACTCAGTAATCTGTCATTAACAACATAATTAGATCCCAGTAGGACAGATACATCTTAATTTAGTGTATATTAATGTAAACAATGGATAAAGGTAAGTGAAATGAAAAGACATCTGTCAGCTTGTGGCTTTTGCTACATCATAAGCATTTTTCTGATTATTGTATCATAATAGTATTCCAATTCACAACAATTACTGGCTTACCCACTAAATAAATTGTGATTGAAATGGATTATTTTTTTAAGGCTGCAAATGCTTGTTGAGTTAAAAATACAGGACTGGATTCACAGGTACGTACGTGAGCCCACTTCCAAATGAAAAGTGCGTAAGCTGGTTTTATGGATTGGTTCATACGATGGATTTTAAGTGAAAAGAGACTGTGCTTCTCCTCTGCCCATCAAGGGGGGTGGGGGGGTAACCATTTAAATTTTACAATAGTGCGGATCAGTAGTCAGATGGACCCCTGATCCAGAAGTGTGACTTAAGGCCTTAGGGCAGCATAAATCACACTTTTTTCGAACAAGATAGAGAAGAGACAGGGGGAGTTGTAGGTACGCAATTATACAAACGTACGTTTCAAGGTAACACCTATGACACTTCCCTCATACAGCCGTGTTGTCTGTGACTTCCGCCACCATAGGCAACCTTATCCTTACATGTGTAGTTACGGGCTTATTTTAAGGTACATACGTGCGTATCTATCTAAAAACCCCCTCAAATGCCCATTTAAATGGCTCCCCCCACCAACTCTCACGTAACTTTGAACGTATGGAATTGAACCCCGCCCTTTCATACGTATTTCCCTAAGGGCGATTCACAAGTCTGTGCCTAATGGACTAATACACACGCAACTCCACGTAAAAACGTATCTGTGAATACTGTCCTTAATGTTTAATCTGTAATTTAGATTTAGCTAGGAAACTTTATCTGTCAAATGTTGACGTCCCCTGCAGTTCAACATTGTTTTGCTGAGGTGTATACTTCCACCTGCTTTTTCATGTATTCTGAAACTGTGGATCAGCCTCCCGACTTTATAAGTCTGACTAATAATGTCTGACCCATAATGTTAGCATTCTCAAACTGTGCATTTTCCCTTTGTTTTAGTTTAAATTATATTTGAAGAAACTAACTGAAGAAGAAAACTTTCATTTTTTTTAACAGCTAAATAAGAGCAGTGAACGAGCAGGTCCGACAGACAGAGACTGTTTACTCACATAGAGAGAACTGCCATTGACTCTATACGTTGTGGAAAAATTACACTGAGAATGCAATGTACAGTTGCAGAGAACAAAGCTGGGCTGGATAGTAGATGAGATGTTTTGTGAGTCGGTGGCCACAAGACTGAAGGTGAATCCCGATAAACTGGTTGGTGTCCATGTCAGAAGCCCATTATCTGTAACAACGACAAAAAAAAAAGGAAATTAACAGGGTAGAAAACATCTTTGTCTTTTTCCATTTCAAAAATATATTTGGAGTTAATTACGCAACGGTGACTTTAATATGCAAGGAATAATGACATGTGCTAGACAAGAACAGAAAACTGCATTCTGTCTTTTTAACAATCAATAAAGTTGGATACATGACATTTATTTAATTTAACTGTGCATACCACAATACATCAATGTGCTTCTCTAGAATGATCATTGTTAGTCAGTTAAAAAACACAAAGGGAAAGCAACAAATTAACAACAAAACTTCTTTAAATAAAACTTATTTTCTTCTGTTTATGTTCACAGACCATTTTATTGTAAAGGCATGACTAAACATGCATTTCCTTTTGGGCAGTTTTGACAGATACTGTACCTAGATGATTTGATATGAAATAATAGAAAAAAAGTAACTCACCTGTTACATTAATATCTGAATTTGTGTCAGGCTCAGCAGAAAATGTCACCCCTGCATCACTGGCAGTGTATTGTACTTCAACACGGATTGCTTTAAAAGCCTCAATGGTTTCATTTCCATTAATAAAAGGAGGCACAGCATCTGGAATAGTCAACAGGAGAAACATTGTTTACATGCTTATTTGCTATCAATTAAATCAATTATACTAAACTAGCTGCTAGGCTAAAACTAGACTGGGCACTAGATTTACTAAACTAAGGAAATGGAAAAATGGAGATAATGGGCCGTATCCAGACCTACAAGGGTACCTACAGCGTACCATCGTTTCCCTCCCCTGACACTCCCCCCTTGCCCCAGCACATAAACAGACGCTTACGCCGGCTGAAGGCTACCCTAACTTCAGGCTCATTATTCTACCTCCCCCCGCCTACCTGCCATAACTTCCGCTTAGTAATGCTGCTCAAGCTACAGACGCCCGATCCAGGATCGGGCGTTTACGCAGCTACGCAGGGCAACATCTGCCCGGCGCATGCGCAGATCGTCCTTTTAGACTATCTTACACGTGCACCCGGCGTATTACCGCCAGGCGACGGGCCTCTGGATCAGGCCCAATGCCCATAAAATCCAATCAGACATTCCCGAGTATTTAATAGGAAAGTAAGAGCTATCTTATTTGTTGCTATGGGCAACATCTCCACTTTTTCTTTTCCTCAGCTTAGCAAATCTAGCCATTTATGAGCAACATTCGTGGATATCATTGGAAATCATTGTATTTATTAATACTGTATTAAAATATATAAAAACCTGGAATTATTGAATAGCGATTTTGACATTGTACTATAAAAAAAATAGACTACATTAACCTTAAAAAAAACCTTTCATGTGAACAGAAACTTCAAAAAATGTAAAAACACTTTATAGTTTGCAGTACTGTGTTTTCAGAAAGATGTACATGTCTCAGTTTTTATTTTTTTATTTTATTTTACACAAGAAATAGAAATATTAGGAAAAATAATGCTATTAAAAGTCATGATGATAAGTTTCCATTTGTATTTGTAGGTAGCAATACTTACTCAAAGTTCTGTTTGTGTCTTGTAAGCCGTCTGCTACTTTCAAAGTCGCTAAACCCAGGTCAGTGTTGTTGGTGCTCAAAGCATCGAAGATACATTCAGTTTTGTTACCACATGTGTCTTGTAGACTCTTGTACTCTGATGGATATTGTTTTTCCAAATCACTTAAGAAAACTGGTGTGAACTTGGTTCCTCCGCTTTCTTGTACTTTGGTAAACAGGCTCTTCCCCTGTACCTCCCCTGTGTGATATTAAATACATTAGACCATTTGGGAACTCTCAGAGCATGGGATTAAACATCTCAGTTTAAATAATATATATTAAGGTTCAATAGAATGTAATATACAAAGTGTAGAAAGATTGTTGTAGAAGTAAGAATAAATCAATTAGTTGATAACTAGTTTGTAATTAGTTTGTAACTGGTTCATATAAGGATAATGGTATATATATATATTCTGTCATATGGTTCAGATGTACATGTATGTAACTAACATAGGAAATTGTAACTAGCCACAGAGCTAATGGCTAACAGATGTGAGGTTCAAGACAAAGGAATCTCTTCAATCCCATATAAGAACTTGCTTGGAAGAAAGGCTTTTGCATATCCTAAACTTAGAGGATGGAATTGTAGAAGTAAGGATAAATCAATTTGTTTATAAGTGGTTCATATAGGGATAATGGTATATATATTCTGTCATATGGTTCAAATGTACATGCATGTAACTTACATAGGATGTTGCATCAGCCACAGAGCTAATGGCTAGCAGATGTAAAGACCCCCATTAGGAAGAAAGGAATTCATACCATATATGGACTGGTTCTACTCTAACAATCCAGGTTCAAACACTATATAATGTTAGACCAAGCTGCTGTAAAACTGTTGACCACACCATCTGTCTGTCAAACCGTGAGCTGTGTCTCATGTCCTGAGGGCTGCTGGCTCTGCTGAATAAACTGTTATTTTTACAACGAGAAGTTTTCCTGTCTGATCCATACCTACACTTACAATTACATTGTCTTAGCTAATAAGACTGTCCTGTCAGGCACATTGAAGGCTGGGGCCAAACTCAACTATTTTATGTTTATAAATAAGCAACTGTTTAACTCTGATAAATATGAATAACATAGGATAGGATCCTGATATATGGTTTAGGTTTTTACTTAATATTGCACTTACAAAGCAAGCCGTAATAAAAGATGTCTTCTTCTGTGCTGTTACTGGGAATAATTGTACCATTTGGGCTTTCAAAATCATCACTCTGGTCATTGTTCCAGGTACCTATAAAACAAAATATTACATCAGTTTCAGTAGCATCATAATAACTTGTATGGAAGGCTATAGTAAAATATCACTGCAATTTTCTACATTTCTGCAAGTAGCATATTTTTCAGTACTTGTAAGACATACCCAACAGGCCTCTGGTTTTGTCTGTGAAGTTGTCAGGAAGGCTGGTTACAGCGCTCAGTATTCCCATGTAAGCTGACACTGACACAGATAGAAGACCTTCAAATGTTGCAATGATGGAGCCATTATTCAGTAAAAAGACAGTTTTGTTTACATTATTGATCAATGCATCCATGTCTAGGAATCAAAAAAGAAAACATTTTGGATAAAATTATAAATAGTTATTAATTTTAAACTTGGATTATTAACTAGTGTTTTAAATACCACCTAGAGTTACTGTTATTACAAGTCGGATTAAATTGTTAGCTTTGTGAAAGTTAGTGGAAGTAGAATCCATACAAAGACCTATTTAATTTATACGATAGATTACATGACCATGACAGTCTATTGGTAAATGATATAAACTTAATCAACACAGTAATACTATCAGAAATACCAACATTTGTGCATGAACATTACCAATTCCGTCATATCTTTAATCAGTATTATTATTATTAGGTGAGTTTCAGAGTATATTTTAAGTTAATAATTGACAGATGAGTGTAGAATTTGTAGACCATACAAATTGTATTTTTTTGGACATGTTGCCAAGAGTGGTGATGGGTAAAGTTTAAAATGTGTGTTGTATATATTTTGGGCAACATAAGAAACAGTAAGCCATTTTTCAGGAAGAGGAGGAACATGTGACTACTACCTGACTGACCTTCCCCTGGCAATCTGAGTTAAGGCACAACATGAACTAGAGATACTTAGGTGACCTACTTGTACTATTAAAATGTGTATAAGATTTAGCAAGACATACTGGGTTTTGCCCACCATTACCATTCAATCTCCTATGGCATTTGAATTCATTGGCAATTACTGTACTATTGAAATACTGTCATTTTATATAACAAATTCCTACTACTTCTCTGAGGCTTCCTCCAAACATCTATAGCAAGGCCAGTCCAATTCATTCTTTTATTACTATGAAGGAATGTTGGGTCTCATATAGAATTCCGTGTCATTACATGTTGTCAAATTTCATCAAGCATGAAGGACCTGATTCAGACTTAAGAAGGAGCTTGAAATTAAGGACCTGGTTCACACTTAAGAATCTTCTTAAAATAAGAACTTAAAGTTACTCCTGGGCAAAACCATGTTGTTTTTGGGGGGAGTCAAGTTAATTGTATTCTTTGCATGCAGGGATATATCTTTGCATTGCTTACTAAAAACAGATACTGACCAGCTTTACTATTACACTGTTATTTAGACTTGGGCTGGGAAATATCACCTCTCAACACGGTACTGTTTGCAACAGATGAAATATGACTCCCCTGCAATCAACATGGTTTAGCCCAGGAGTAACTTCCCTCTCTTATTTTCAATCTCTGAATCAGGTCTGAAATTGGTCTATTGCTAAACTGATCTTAAGACAGTCTGGTTTTTTTTTTTAGGTAAAAATAAATCTGTTTCTAAATGTGTGACACTAAAATAGAGTTATAAAAATAGCAAAAAAAGAGAGATCCAGCCCATTTCACATAGGCATTATAAATTTCACATTATAAATCCATTTATTAATTTATGTAGGTAACATATAAAGCAAACTAACACAGTTTGGTATTTAATTATATTAAATGAATTATTTCATAGGAGTTAGTAATTCAACATAAATTTATTTTACCCACTGGAGACATAATGGACCTGATTCACAGTTAAAAAGCTGCTGCTATTTTTAAAAATGTTTAAAGTGCGCATGCGTAGTTTTCTTATTTACGCAATCTACATAGGATTTAAGAACGGTGATCCCTTAAGTGTGAATTACAAAGCAGTTGGTAATGAGATAAGAAAGAAGGGGCGTACCAGGCCAAGTTTAAATGGAAGTTAAGCATATCCCGCAACTGTCCCGATTTCAGCGGGACATTCCCGCTTTCGGGACAAATTTTCTTCTTTTTCTTTTAAAGCCCTGCCAACATTATATGCGGCAGGACTCTGCAGAGCTCAGGACACATAATACAGGGCTCCTACGGGAGCCCTGTAGGAGTTTTGGTCCTAAAGGGCTACCATTGGAGCCCTGTATTACGTGTCCTGTGCTCTGTCACGTGGCCGCAGAGCAGACGCCGGACAGAGGAAGAGGCAAGACGTACAAGCACCGTGCAGGAAGGAAGACTTCAACGATAAGTAAATAATTTAATGGGGTCTGGCATTGGGGGTGGACATCAAATCATTGGAGGCACTGGCAATAGGGGCATAAGGAGGCTGGCACTGGTTATTAATTTGGGGGCAGACATGGAGACAGGCACAGACATTAGGGGCAGACATGGAGGCAGGTACTAGCATATGAGGGCAGATAAAAGCTGGCACTGGTAATAGGGGGCAGATGGAGGCAGGAACTGGCATAAGTGGGCAGATGGAGGCTGGCAATTGGGGGCATAAAGAGACTGGCACTAGCAATTAATTTGGGGGCAGACTAGGAGGCAAGCACAGACAATAGGGGCATATGGAGGCAGGTACTGGCATATGGGGACAGATGAAGGCTGGCACTGTGAATATGGGGCAGATGGAGGCTGGCACTGGCATATGTGGGCAGATGGAGGCTAGCAATAGACAGATGGAGGCTGGCATTAAGGGGGCAGATGGAAGCTGGCATTAAGGGGGCAGATGAAGGCTGGCAATAAGGGGGCAGGTGGAGGCTGGCATTAAGGGTGAAGGCTGGCAAATAGGGGACAAAAGGAGGCTGGCATTAAGGGGGCAGATGGAGGCTGGCACTGGCATTTGGGTGCAGACATGGAGGCTGGCACTGGCATTTGTGAGCAGACATGGAGCCTGGCATTGGCAATAGGAGGTAGACATGAGGCTGGCACTGCCAATAGGGGGCAGGTGGAGTCTGGCTCTGGCAAGGTGCAGACATGGAGGCTGGCCATAATAACAAGGGGGAGACATGGAGGCTGGCCATAATAACAAGGGGCAGATATGGAGGCTGGCAATAATAATAAGGGGCAGACATGGAGGCTGGCAATAATAAGGGAAAGACATTGAGGCTGGCAATAATAATACGGGGCAGACATGAAGGCTGGTTTTGGATACCGTGAGGATTTCCTTTTTTTTTTTGGACTTTTTTCATGTTTTTTTTTGGGACTAGTTTGTTTGAATTTCGTTTAAGGGTTTTATGGCATTATCATTTTTTACCTAATTAATTTATTTATGCTGAGTGTATATATCTATATTGGTGATTCAATAATCATTGGATTGAGTTAGTTCATTGTATTTTCTATTTAAGGAGTTTCATAGGCACTTTGGGCCTGATTCAGGGCCTGATTCAGAGGCTGAAAATAAGAACTTAAAGTTACACCTGGGCAAACCCATGTTGATTTCAGGGGGAGTCAAGTTAAAGAATGCTTTGCTTTTACTTATTTCACACAGATACCTGATCAGCTTCACTTTTAAACTGCTAATTAGACTTGAGCTGGGAAACATCACCTTTTAACTATAATACTGTTGCAACAAATGAAATTTGACTCCCCTAAAATCAACATGGTTTAGCCCAGGTGTAACTTTAAGTTCTTATTTTCAGCCTCTGAATCAGGCCCTTTGATTTTATGTGCTGCACTCTTTTATACCACATTGTCTACATTTTTGTTGGTGATTTTATAACATTATATTTAGTTAGTTTATGGTATTAGGTCCTTCATTCACCACAATCATTTCTTAGACATTTATTTGCTATATTTTTCTTTAGATGGATTGATACATTTTTTCAACTAGCTACACTGGACCTGATTCAGACTTAAGAAGGAGTTTAAAATAAGAATGTTACTCCTGGGAAAAACCATGTTGATTTCAGGGGGAGTCAAGTTAATTGTATTCTTTGCATGCAGAGATATATCTTTGAATTGCTTACTGCACACAGATACTGACCAGTGTTACCATTACACTGTTATTTAGACTTGGGATAGGAAACATCACCTCTCAACTCTAATACTGTTTGCAACAGATGAAATATGGCTCCCCTGCAATCAACATGGTTTAGCCTAGGAGTAACTTTCCTCTCTTATTTTCAAGCTCCTTCTTAAGTCGGAATCAGGCCCCAAATTCTTAATAATTTGAAAATAGTTTACACTGATAAATAAAAAATATACCATCTGATAGAGTAAAAGACACTTTTTCAGAACCCAGGAGCACTGTTATATTGTCAAGCTCTCCAAGATACCATTCCACCTAAAAGAGAAATAAAAAGACATTCTCTAAATTGTATAAATATTGACACACATCATATTTATTTATTTATATATATATATATTATCAACATATTACACAGGTGTCTATGGAGGATATTTTTAGTCATTAGACTATGAGACTATCACATCCTAAATCACTTTTAAAACAGTTTTTAGATTTTATTGCGCCCCCTTCAGGATTTTATTTGAGCCACAGTGATTATGTGGTCAAATAGGTAAACATATTGCCTTTCAGGGCTTAAGTAAAAAAGTGCAAATGACTGAGACTTTTGAACCCAACTTCCCAATGTTACCTTATACTCCATGGCCCGGATTCACAACCACGGACGTATTACACATACACGTATTACACATGTGTAGTAACTATTTTATGTAGTCTATGTATCGTTTCGTTACGTAGATTGCATATATGCGGTCTTAAATATACACAATCTACGTAGCAAAACAATACGTAGATTATGTAAAATAGTTACTACGCATGCGTAGTAGCTATTCTCTGTAATTTATAGACCTATGTGTAATACGTCCGCGGTTGTGAATCCGAGCCTATGTTACAGTGTACAATATTTTTTGTCATGTATACATTTATTTATCCTTCAGATTAATACTCACTTTAACATCAGCAGAGGGTGATACATAATGTGTGTTCATAGGTTAACAACTGAATTAGGGATGCAAGAGCGATTAAGCATATATAATAAAGAAAAAAATTGAAATATTTGTCATAAAACACAATGGATGTGCAACAAAATAGGTAAACAGAACTTGTGAAGAGATGTTATGGACATCTGAGCGAAGACAAAAGAATACAATTGCAAAAAATGTGTAAATGACCCCACACTCTAACAATGATACATTAATTTCCCTTTATCCTCAGATACTCACTGTAACATTGGCAGTGGGTGAGATATACTGGGCTGCAAATGCCTGGAAGTTAGTGGCCATTGCTGTACCGGTCTGTACCGTACGTCCTTGTAGTGTGAATGTGTAATTTTCATCAGAAGCATTAATAAGGATGAAATCTCCAAGTCCATTAAAAGTGTAACTGAGTCCATCCAGTGTGGTAATGTGGGGATCCCCAAACATCCATCCTGTAAATAATGACCAAATATATCTATATTACAAACAGACAATTTCATATTGTCTTCTTCTTAAATAATAAAAGAAAATCATTAAGAGCCAATACAGAACAAGTGCGTTTGATGTTGGATTGGAGATAATATATTGTTACGATGGGAATGTCGCACTACAGATTTATGCCTTAAATAGTTATTAACCCAGTGTGTCACAGTATGGTATATCTATAACTAAAGGAATAATAAGGATAACTGTGGGGGAAGGGGAGGAGGCATCATTCTTATAGCTTTATAAACACATGCATTCATCTCTATTGTGTTTAAAAAAAACAGCTCTAATTGTTAGAAGTTGTTTTTTTTATTACAGAAAACTACACACATTGGGCCGGATCCAGAATGACAAAATGTGGGCTTCCTCAGGACCCAGTATATCTTGCCCGATGGTGGGGCGCAATGAGCCACCATGCATACTCGTGTACATTGTACTTGGTTAAACCGTTATGTTTGATACAGTTACAGGTGTCCCAATTTTCAGTAGGACCAGTGTGTATAATTTAAGGTAGGGTTTATGTGTGACCCTTTGATAAACATCACCATGCTTGTGCCCCCTTTGATAAACATAACCATGCTTGTGCCCCCTTTTAATAATCATCACCATGCTTGTGCCCCCGTTTAATAATCATCACCATGCTTGTGCCATTACTTACCTTCTTTCTTCTCTTTCTTCTCTTTTGTTCTGCTTCTTTCTTCTGTCCTGGTTCCTCTCTGCATGCTCCTCACAAATAATGTTGGACTTGATGAGATCACACCCGACGTTCAGTGAGAAGGGAGCAGGGAGGAGCCAGGAAAGAAGAAAGAAGAAGAGCGGAGGATGTTGTAAGTAACTTAGATCTTTTTATATTTTTTTTTCTGGCAGCAGGACCAGTGGGAGATTGTGGCGGAGGGAAGCGCCTCTCTGGCTTGGCGCTCCCCTGCCACACTTTCCCCGCTTACCGGGTTCCGCCAGCCCTGTTTGTGGCATCTATTTTAATCTTACCCCTACCTCACTTGTTATCTTCTGTACAATCAGAAACGTTTTAAGAAGTGAGGGGGCCCTTGTGCACAATTTGTACATGGTCCCCCATCCCCTAATGCCTCGTTCCCACCCACAACACCCCTCCCTCACAGACACCCCCCCCCCTCACATAGAAATTATTTTTTAAAAGCATATGAGCCAGCTAGCTCATATTCATACTTACTGTGTGCATATAGATTTTGGTGCAAATTATGTGCCATGGGGCTCCCTGTTCTGTATATTGCACACCCTGCAACCATATGTGACGTGTTTTTCTTTATGGGGGCATATGTGAAGTGGTGTTTTTTTTTATTTGGCCATATGTGACGTGTTTTTTATGGGGGGGGCATATGTGAAGTGGTGTTTTTTTTTATTTGGCCATATGTGACGTGTTTTTCTTTATGGGGGCATATGTGAAGTGGTGTTTTTTTTATTGGCACATATGTGAAGTGGTGTTTTATATGGTGCCTATATGTGAAGTGGTGTTTTTTTTATGGGGGCATATGTGATGTGTTTTTTATATTGGTTGGCATATGTGACATTAGTTTCTTTAGGTTAAGTGCCACTTGTGTAATGTTTAATTTTTTTGTGTGTGGGCACGTGGAGAGGTGGTTTTTTTTTTTAAATGGAGCGGGCAGTGTATGTTTATTTTTTAACTAAAGGGGCATGTGTACACATTTTGAACAGGGCATGATGCCGATAGTAGTTCTACAAGCACTAGCATGCCCTGTCATTCAAGGACATGCTTGCGCCTGTAGTTCTATTAACTGCAGTATGCCCTGTCGGCCGGGAGTTATTTGTTTTTTTTTTACACATAGGCTGTGGCGGCGGGGCAGCCGGGAAAAGGGGTTAATTTTTTAATATACAGCTTTTTTTTTTTACTT
>WWET01003529.1:24948-47084 GCA_011038615.1 Limnodynastes dumerilii | reverse complement strand
ATAATAATCTAAGAGCTTTATGTGTGCACTTATAAAAAATTTATAATTAACATGGTAATAAAGTTACCTGGTAGTATGTGGTACCCATATTTTTGGAGCAATCTGCATCACTCCAAAACACAGCAATTGTTGTCACATTATAAGTTGAACTAAACCCATTGGGGGGTGGGTTAGTGTAAGAGAAAATGTTGTTTCTGGATACTGGGAATGCTATTAGTCCATTGTCTGTGTACTAGAGAAAACATACAATTCATACTGTTATTTTCTTTCTCAAGGTCACTGATACATGTTGCCGGGATGTCAGAAATCAGTACTCACATATATAAAGTTCCTTAACTGGTTTCCAAAAGGAAATCCCATCTCAGGCTGAAACAACGGAGATGTGAAATCTATTGCACGTTGGACATAGGCTGCATCATTTACGCTTTCTCCATATTCAAAAAGTTCAACAGCTAATTCAAGTAAAGACCCAGAAATAGAGTGTATTAATAAAGGAATATTTTATAAGGTTTTAAAGGTCTTGCAAGAATGCTGTTTAAATGATTTAGGTTTCATAGTGAATTGTAGAAATATGTTATTACTTTAAATATAGAAACTACAAATCAGTTTCTGCTTACCTTTATTCATGATTCCAGTTGTACTGGACCCTGTGGTTCCCGAAGCTGTAGTTGCTGAAGTTGTGGTGCTTGTAGTTGATCTTGTTGTTGATGTAGGTGTTAATGTCATGGCTGTTAAAGTTGTACTTAAAGATGTAGGTATTAAAGTTGTAGTGCTTGTAGTCGATGATGTTGTTGATGTAGGTGTTGATGTTATGCCTGTTAAAGATGTACTTAATGAGGAAGATATGGAAGCTACAGTGCTTATAACCGATGGTGTTGCTGATGTAGGTGTTGATGCTATGGGTATTGAAGTTGTACTTAATGAGGAAGGTACTGAGGTTGCAGTGCTTGTAGTTGATGATGTTGTTGATGTAGGTGTTGATGCTATGGCTATTGAAGTTGTACTTAATGAGGATGGTATTGAGGTTGCAGTGCTTGTAGTTGATGATGTTGTTGATGTAGGTGTTGAGGTTATGGCTATTGAAGTTGTATTTAATGAAGAAGGTATTGAAGTTGTAGTGCTTGCAATTGATGTTGTTGATGCAGGTGTTGATGCTATGGCTATTGAAGTTGTACTTAATGGGGAAGGTACTGAGGTTGCAGTGCTTGTAGTTGATGATGTTGTTGATGTAGGTGTTGATGTTATGGCTATTGAAGTTGTATTTAATGAAGAAGGTATTGAAGTTGTAGTGCTTGCAGTTGATGTTGTTGATGCTATGGCTATTAAAGTTGTACTTAACGAGGATGGTATTAAGGTTGTAGTTCTTGTAGTTGATGATGTTGTTGGTGATGATGTAGGCATTGATGTTCTGGCTGTCAAAGATGTAATTATTGAGGAAGGTATTAAAGTTGTAATGCTTGTAGTCGATGATGTTGTTGAGGTTGGTGTTGAAGTTATGGCTGTTGAAGAAGATACTGGTGATCAGATTTATAAATATAGTTAGACTTATGCCCTGGCTTGTAGCAATTGTATCAGGAAGGACACTGCTACTATGGTTTTTTTTTTATATTAGATTAATAATAATGGCCTGAATGGTGGTATCAGAATGGTTTTCTGATAATGTTGGATCTGATGTTGAATTTACAATGTATGTCACAGGACTAACTGGCACTTTACTCGTCTCAGTCGACACGTATACAATCACAACTATGGTGTTAATTACTTCTGTGTTGTTGTCACAATAGCTATTGATCTGTTACAAGACTGACAGCTGGAACTGTGGTTGTGGCATTTCTTGCTAAAAGAAAAACCCCGATGGCTAGGTTTACGTAATTGTGGAAAAGAAGATGTGAAGATGTTGCCCATAGCAACCAATCATATTTTAGCTGACATTCTCTAGTATGTAATTGGAAAATGAAAGCTAGAATCTGATACTATGGGCAACATTTACACTTTACTTTTTCCGCAGTTTAGTAAATCAAGCCATAAGTGTTAGATTTATTTTTAATATCTGTCTCTCAAACTTTTTTCAGTTTAAAGAAACGGGTATACGGATGAAGGCAAACATTTGTAAATGTATATATTACATTGTGAAAGTCATTTAGGAAATATCAATGGTTTTTATGTTAGAAAAGCATTTCAATGTAAAAACAAAAAATCAATGTAACATGTTAGAGAAATAAAAAAATGGGATAAGTAGCATATGTTAATTACATGATACTTACCAATACACTGATTCTTGCCATCACCTTCATATCCAGGCAAACACTCACAGGAGTAGTTCCCAGGTAAGTTACTGCAGTTGGCATTTGTAGCACATGGAAAGATTGTACTTGCACATTCATCAATATCTTCATGGGATGCAGAAAAAGAATGTTAAATGTAGTAGAGGCAAACAAGCCCATAAAACAAGCAAAATTGAGATTACTGACATAAATACAGGGATTTTTAATTTCTCTAATTTATCTCTAACTGATAATGAAGATCGATCTATCCAGATATGTTTGATTGTTAACTCTAAAAAAACACTTTAAAAAAATGAATAACAGATCAGGAATGGAACCATCACTTTCCACTTCCACTGAGGGAGATCCCCCTAATTACACAAGACTAAAACCCACTTCAAAATATTATCCGATAGAATTGAGAGGAAGTTACAATACGTTGAATTATTTGCTGAGCTTGTCAAGAAAGATTTTTCTAGTATTAATTTTACAGACTCTGGCTCACCCAAACCATACTAGGTGGGAAAAGAAGACCCTTAGGAATTTATCTAACAATGAGGATCTTATTATAAAGCGGGCCAATAAGGGATGTGGGGGGGGGGGGTGTATTGATGAATAGGCTATGAAGCTGGGTGTATTGATGAATAGGCCAGAATATGAAGCTGAAGCATTACGTCAATTGGGTAATGAATTGTTTTAAAAAAACTTATGATGGACCCAACCTCCCAATTTGTTAATGAATTAGAACTGTTGTTACAGGAAGGACCATCCACAAAGAGTCTTTCTTTGGAGGAATATTTGTACTTATGTAACAAGACACCACACGTAGTGACCTTTACCTTCTGCCTAAGGTCCATAAAGACAGACTCAATCCCCCTTGACATCCCATCGTCTCGGGGATTGGGTCTGTCTCTTCACGTGTGTCTGAATATGTCAATACACATATTAAAAAATAAGTTCCAGAACTCACATCATATTTAAAAGACTCTACACAAGTTCTTAGAATCCTGAATGAAGTTGAATGGGATCCATCCCTGAAGCTATGCTCTATAGACATGCAAGTCCTGTATACCTCGATCCCTCATGATCGAGGGTGGAGGTATTGGGGGAATACGTGGACAGAGACCTGTCCCTACCACGCACCAAAAAATCCTTTCTTCTATGATGTGCTAAATTTGTTCTCAAAAGCAATTATTTTCTGTTTGGTGGTGTATACTATTTGCATGTTACGGGGACTGTGATAAGGATCATTTTTGCCCTCAGTTTCTCTAATCTATACATGGGAAACTGGGAGCGAGATTATATATATTCCATCACCCGGCAGTCCCCGATTATACTGTATCATCGATATATATCAAGAATCTTCTTATAGTTTGAGGGGACTCTAAAGTAGTGTTCGAAATGTTTATTGACACTCTAAATATATATTGGCTCTAACAACAATTTCACAAATGCTACGTACATAAAAGAAACTGATGCAAACAGTTATCTACAGTTTAACAGTTGCCATCCCAAACGAAGGAAAACCAACATCCCCTACTCCCAATTTGTAAGGTTTAGGTGAAATTATACCAAACTAAATGAATTTGAGGAACAAGCTTTAGTGTACAAACATAAATTTGCTGAAAGGAACTACCCATAGGAGATTGTCAAGTCAGGTTATCAAAGGGCCATAGCAAGAGACCACAACTCTCTCTTGGAATACAAACCCAAAAATAACACTGATAGTAAGGATACTTGCGCTTTTACTACCACCTTCAATAGTGCAAGTGGTAGCATTAGACATATAGGGCTGTATTCACAGATCCATGTTTACAGCGGATTGCGTGTGTATTTTTAGGTGTGGATTAACTGCGCATGTGTACTAACGTTTTACATGTAAATTATGTAGTATTTACGCACGTAAGTACTTCAGGCAGGGATTTGTGAATCGCACCTAGGGACATACGTATGGAGGGGCCTGGCTTAAAACCGGACGGTAGAAGTTATGTGAAAGTGGCTGGAGGGAAGCATTTAAATGGGCATTTGAGGGCGCGGGTAGATAAATAGGCACGTACGTACACACGTAGAGTTAAAGGTGCCCTATGGAGGCGGATAACCCGTCTGTGCGAGGGGAGTGTTATGGATGTTGCCTTTCTACGTGTGTGAGTAAAAATGGACACATAGTAAATATGGATCTGTGAATCCGGTCCATACTGTCTAAACATTGGTCTGTACTACAAATGGATCCCATTCTTAATGCAGAGCTACCCCCTAAACCAGTCATTAGATTTAAAAAAACCTATAGAACTACTGAATCATTGAAGTCAATAATTTCTCCTTGTAAAACTGATTAACTCCAGCAATCCTTCGATTTTACCAAAAACAATAGGTTTTTTCCTTGTAATAAGTGTAAAATCTGTAACTTTTGTTATCCTGACAGAAATTTTTTTGATAACCCCACTAAAGGATAAACAATAAAGGATATAACATTGTATGAATTGCATGACTATGTTGTGTATTTAATAGAATATAGCTGTGGGTTAAGATATATTGGTAAAACTAAGAGGATGGTGAAAATTAGAATTTTAGAACATTTGCAAAACATTAAATATAAAATTGCTAACCATAGTCTATCGAGACATATGACTTTAGTCCATGGAAGTAACACTGACAGTTTGAAAGTGAAGGCAATAGAATGAGTCCCAAGATATATTAGAGGAGGAGACATGGAGAACAAATGATTACAACGTGAAACATTCTGGATAATCACCCTTGATACCCTTATACCGAAAGGGTTAAATGAAGGGTTTGAGATTACACCTTCTTTATGATCCATACCCCTCTGGCTTTGATCCTAAGGGATTTGGGTATTTGTTAATTGTTTTAATTGGTAAATTTTTTTGAACATTTGATATGTATGTGGTGTCTTAGGGAGCTTATAGACTGTCTGGCCCTGCACCAGCATACGTTGCTGATTTTGGAATCAACTGGACTAAGGGTTGTGCGGACCTTCTTGCAAGTATATATATATATATATATATACATATAACTTACAGTTTCCTAGGTACTGATCCAGAATAAAGTGCTCTATCCATATATTAGTCTCCATTAGCATCCAAAATTTCATTCCAATTCCATTCCCCCGGCACTCCTGTATGCAGAATGCAATTTTGTCACCAGCAATTTCTCTGCACTCATCTCATGCGGAAAACTGAATTATATGTAAGAGCTTAGCCAGCCCTTACTTGACAGTTTAAAGGCCTATGCCCACCCCCCTGGTCATTTGTTATCCTTCTTGTAATACGTTGGATATGTAGCCCTAGATTTTACAGCCCCCTTACTCATTATTTTCCTTACTCCCTTAAATGTATATACCCTGTTCCTATACCACTATCCCCAGCACATTGCACTTTAAACATCTAGTTGCCCATCTTGCATATTAATGTATTCATATACATATATATTCTTATATTTATCTCCACAATAATACATTCCTTTTAGTTATGACCCCATTCTCTTCTTTCACCATTCGCACATTTATTCATTCTTTTCTTTTTCATATTGTTCAACTACAGATTATATGTACTTTGATAAATGTCAAGCTTCAGTGCCAGCCATAATTGTATTTTACTGTATGATGCATGAAACAGTCTGTCAATCAAGTAAAACATTGACAGAGCGGACCTGCCGAGAGAGCCGCTCTGAAGTAAACAAAGTAGCCACGTGCGCATAAAAACAGTTCAATAGCAGCGGTCTCTAACTCTAACTAAGCACCACACTGGACATTGATTTCTCAATCAGCTGAGAGTTTCGGCACGGACTCTTGCCTGCAATTCACATTGGAAGTGATCCTTTACACAGACTGACAAAAACAGCAGCTCTTCACTCATTCTTACAAAATCCATGAGAAAGTCAACACGGGCACAATTTGCCCTGACGAAACGCGTTGTGCACACTGCTTTTGGAGCTGCGTCCACAGCGGCAGCTTCCCTTCACCTATCCCTAACACTGGGCGGATCAGCGTAGAAGACGGGAAATTCGGGGAACCCCTGTAACACAGTAGGACCCACTGCTCATCACATTATTACGTGCCTTTTTAAGATTTGCTTTTGGTACGCAAGCCATTTTTAAACATTATTAGAAGTAAAAAATGTATTTTTACAGTATCATATTGCACTTTGGTCTTTTCTTCTCTGCTTGTCTCACTATATTATATGCATTGAGGGACCAGGTTCATCTCCATTACAACGGGTGAAGATTTTTTTAAGACCTATAAGAAGACACAGTCTCTTTATATTCTAATCTAATAGCATCAAAACCACTAACAACTCATTCTGACCTGGCTCTATTGCTTCTATCTTTAACCCTTTAACAGACCTGATACACCAATGGGCCTATCTAGGACTGCAGCTCCGGAATAAAGTATCTGGTGGTGGCAGAAAATTTACTATATATTTTTATTCTCCTTTCTAAAATATCTCTTAGTGACTATTCTTGCTCTGGTCCTTTTAACTTTGTGACATTCTAATACCATTGGTGTAGGATTACTAGAAGCATTTATACACTCATAGGGTCTGATCCTGAACTACGATGCGTAAGATTGGCATTTTTGCCAATCTGCGCATGCACCAGTGAGATATTGCCCAGCGTAATCATTGTTGATCTGGGTGCAGGATCGGGCATCTGTAACTACAGCGTAGTTACGAAGGAAGGGGTGAGCCACTCCGTAACTACAGCGTAGTTAGGCGGGGGGAGGGAAGGAAATTAGGAAGGGAGAACTGGGTTAGGGCCTTACGATCATGTAGCCGGCGTAATTACACACTGTTATGCCAACTGAAGTCAGGTTAGCCTTCAGCCAGCGCAACAGTGTGTAATTACGCTGGCCACAGGGGGAGTGTCGGCGGAAGTGAATTAGAGCGACGCTGGCCGTAAATATGACCAATGGCACAGCGTAGCTCTGGATCAGGCCCATACTCACTAAAGTTTACACACAAGGGGACTGATCCAGACCTAGGGCCGCCGCACTAGTTACGGCGACCGTATGCTTAAGAACAGCATTTCTGCCATTCTGCGCATGTGCTGGGCAGATGTTGCCCAGCATAATCTATGATTCAGGGATCCCTGAATCCGGCGCGTTGTAGTTACGGACAAAGGGGGTGCTGCGCCGTAACTACGTTTTAGTTACGGAAGGTAGGCGGGAGGGAAATTAGGCAGGGAGGGATGGGTTAGGCACTTACAACCCTGTGGCCGGTGTAATTACCCACTGTTACGCCGGCGGAAGTTTAGGTAACCTTCAGTCGGTGTAACAGTGGGTAATTACGCCGGCCACAGGGGGAGTGTCGGGGGAGTACACCAGAGCTACGCAGGCTGTACTTACGGCCAGCGGGCCAACGTAGCTCTGGATTTGGCCCAAGAACACAATAATGTTCAGACCAAAGGACTTGGGAGACGTAAGATTAAACTTTTGTCAATTCATATTTGTGGAAAATTACGTGACCACTGAAACAGGGAAAAAGGACAATATTGATGACCTTTTTTGGGAGATGGAAAATCCCTAATGAGGGAAACCTCAGTCTCTTTCTCAGTCTCTCTCTGACTCGTTGGTCACAGTTTTCATCAGGGGTAACATGATCAATGCATAAAGGCTGATATTAACAAATAAAAAGCAAACAAGCACATTACAAAGCCTTTCTAAAAAGAAATATCCCAGTAGTGTCATTGGACCAGATCCTGATTTAATGGAAGGGGTTATTTTCTGCATGCTGCCTGCAGAAAACAGTCACTTTTGTCATGTGCGCATGTGCACTATATGGACTTCCAACATGGATCTAGACCCATATTTCTGTGCTGGACGTTTTTTCAATGGCAGTGTGCAGAGACATAACTAGAAATTACGCGTGACCGTAATTTTTACACCGGTCCCATTTAATGCAGGTCCAGCACGTAAATGTTAAGGTGTGTTCTCTCCTCACACTTGGGTTCAGATTTACTAAGCTGTGGGTTTTGGAGTGGAGAGTTTGCCCATAGAAACCAATCAGATTCTAGATCTTAACTATTGCATTCTAGAGAATGTCAGCTAGAACCCGATTGGTTGCTACGGGCAAAATCTCCACTCTTTCAAAACCCAGTTAATTATATAATTAGATATTAGTTATGTCATTAGTTTCATCTGGATATCCAATAGCAGACCTCCACAACTGAGGGTCCGCTCATTTGAAACTTTTAATTCGGGATCCAGTACTTTAAATTACTTCATTCATAACTGAAACAGATATAACATATTTCTAACAGTTTATTTATATATAGTGCACAGAATATCTGACAGCACAAAAACAAGAGATTGTCTGAGAGGGCCTTAATGCCACAGGAAAGCACAAAGTGAATTACAATAAGAAACATTCAGAACAAAGCACTAAAACACACAATAAAGTATAGATGCCAGTACCGTCACACTTGGAGCTGTTCACTTTATTCACCGTGTAACCATCCTCGCAACTGCAGATGTGTCCACCCAGAAAGCTGGTGCAGATCTGTTCACAGTGTGTTGTGTTTAAGAGACACTGATTGATAACTAAAATAAAAAAAATCTATTATTAATGATTATTTTTACAATTTTTAAATGAAAGCAAAAAGAAGAGAGTCTGGTGTTCTACATCAATGACATGTCACTTTGCTAAGAACATACATAAATAGAAGGTTTAGTTCTCAGCATAACTATTATATGGAGATAAGCTCAGGTGTCAGTCCACCAAAACTACACATAAGAATTCCCACATCTCCATGTTCTGCGCATGCGCACGGCAGATGTTACGACCAGAAAATCTGAACGTACTTACAAGACTACAATCAACAGCGTAACTAAGAACAAAAGGGCATGCCAGCCACACGTAATTGTATGTCATAGGCAGGGGGGAGGCATTTAAATCGTACAGTATGAGCTGGGTTACATAGTTACGTCCTGAGTAAACTGTCTGCTTTTAAATTTTTATTCTTAAAGTAGATTTTACATAGCAGGAGCTGAGTGCCACTTACCTGTACAGTTCACACCATCACCAGTGTAGTTTGCTGTGCAGTCACACAGGAATGAGCCAGCCACATTGGAGCAGACAGCGTTTGTAGAGCAGTTGTTAAGTTCCGGAGATTCACACTCATTGATATCTGTTAAAGATTAGAAATGTTGAGGCGTTATTTATACACTTGGTGGAGGCCCAATTTTGTGCAACAAAAATCGTTGAATCCAACTTTGCTTTTTATTTTAGTAGCTGCAGAGGGCCAATATATCCCGGCATCCACATCTTCACAAAGGTACTTGCCTTGGATTTAAACTAGGGAATGTATGTAGAGCATGACCTACAAAAAGCTCTACATCCAGCCCTACATTTGGACTGCTCCTGATGAGTCAGCTGGTCCCCTGGAAAATCCAGATCAAGAACTGACAGTAGATCTGCAGTATCCAAGTCTACAGCCACTGGTAGGACAAAGTCTAGATTTCTAAGGGTTCACTGGGATGAAAGCACTCTTACTGTCCCATAGCTTGTGCATTATTGTCTTTTCTAATTTAGCACCAAAAAGGACTGACCCTACTTAGGGCAGTGATTCCAGAGTACAATTGGAATCTGTGTCTGCATTCCAGGACCTCAGCCACAGAACTTTTCTGGTCACTATAAATAGGAATAAAGCTCTTGATGTTGTTGCAACTGAATGTAGGGAATCATCAGTGATATAACCTGATGCATCTGTAAGATGCTCACTCAAAAGGGCGAGATCCTTCATAGTGCTCCTGATTGTAAGCCTTACAAGAGCATGTCAGACAACTTCTCAATTTTTGTTACCCACGTGGCAGAAAGAGTGGGCCCAAGAGATGCACCAGCTGCCACATATTAACATTTTAGAAGTTACACTTTCTAGCCATGCTGGACCGTGTTCAGACTTACGTTTAAAATAAGTACGCGCAGATTCGCAAAACTACGCACCTACGTTGCAAAACAACACCCATGACACTCCCCTAAAAAATTACGGACTTACTTACTTACTTCCGCCGCCATAGCTCTACGTGCGTATATTTGAGCTTAGGTTACTAAGGTCCATGCATACTTTCTTAACCACGCCCATATTAGGCCATTTAAATGCCTCCCCCCACCCACTTTCACTTAACTTCCCACGTACAGAGGTCTGGCATACCCCTTTGGACATATCTCACTAAGCACGTAAAGTAAAGTCCATGCATAATGAACTTCCGTGTCTAATTGCTATGTAGCTTGCGTAAAAAAGTTACTATGCATGCGCAGTGCAACTGTGCCTAAAAATACGCATGGGAAAAGTAGCAAAATCGTAAGTGTGAATATGGTCCGCTATCCTTAAGAACCAGAATAGGCAGGATTGTGGGTTTAGAGAGGTGAGTCACATAAGCATCAACTCCAGGAGTTTCTATTTAGACCTTTCCTCTTGAGGCAAGGGATAAGTATATGAAAATCTCCCATCCAGATCATTCCATGCTTCCTTAACAATCTCAAGTAATTGAGGGGAAGAAAGGAAAATGACAATTCTTAATCACGGTAGACAATCTGTCAAGCTATGACAGATATCTGGGAAGCTTCTGAAACAGATTTTTACCACAGCTTACCCAAAGGTCTTCTGTGCGGGATAAAAAGATGTTTGGCAGTTAAGCCTGATATGAGGAAAAGGGGCCAAGGAGGAGAAAACTATTGTTGGAGGGGGACACATTTTCTTCCCCTAGGGACGCAGAGAAAGAAGGCCTTACCCATATTGCTGAATGGGTTTCT
Source organism: Limnodynastes dumerilii (assembly GCA_011038615.1). NCBI lineage: Eukaryota > Metazoa > Chordata > Amphibia > Anura > Limnodynastidae > Limnodynastes > Limnodynastes dumerilii. The sequence continues at coordinate 36,055 of WWET01003529.1, read as the reverse complement.
CTCCCTTCAATCTCTGTATGGTGCTTCGGCTTGCAGTAAGGTGAAAGCCACCTCCGTTAGAGTCCAGTCTAATTTTGGGAGTAGGCTAAGAACTAAAAAAAAGCCCAGCCTGTCACCCAAGTCCACTGGTGACCTTGGCACCTGACCATTCACACTTTAGTGTGAAATAAGTACACGCAGATTCACAAATATATGCGCTTAAGTCGAATACGTGCTGAAAAAAGTCGATTTCCGTGCTGAAATCCTATGTAACTTGTGTAAAAAAAGTTACCACACATGCGCAGTTTATCAGATCCTAAAAATACACACGGCAAATGCAGCACTTTCGTAAGTGTGAATACGGTCCATGGTCTCTAAAGGGCTACTAATTGTTCTACTGCGCTAACTGAGCTGACATTGCAGATGCAGCCCCTGGTCTTTTACTAGCCAGCACCCTACAAGAAAAATCAATCAAATAAATAACTGAAATAAAGATAATTATTAAAAACTAAACTGAAAAAAACTGTCATAAACAGTTCTTTATTTATTTATTTATTTATTTATTTAATATCATATTATCAAGTGCCCAGCTCCAGTTCCCCACAGTTGCAGCATCCCCAAGAGGGATTAAAGAGAAAGAGGACCTGCGCTTTGTTGTACCGCACAGAATACTCCTCAGTTCAGTCTAGTAAACAGCGACCTGCAGGAAGAACAGGTAAGATCTGCTTCTCATCACCATTAAACAAATGTTTGCCCTATATAGCAGAAACATTACTTTAAATCCATATATAAAACTGATATTGTAATGATATATTACAGTAGCATATAAATTACTTATAATGTATGCATGTAGGGAATAACAAAAACTGTTAGTATATGTTGGCATGATACATTATAATTAAGTTAAAAATGTATTAATCTACTGCCATTGTTAAAGTATTGTGCAGTCAAGTATTTTTATTTGAGCCATGTTGTGTGAGTAATTTATACAGTAATCTAGGACCGAATCCAGACTTGAGGTCAGATTCTGTACATTAGCCTTTGCAACAGAGGCTAACATATGGAGCTTGGTTTCCTAAGTACTATACATAGGAGATCCATCCACTGCCCCTTCTCTCCTATGTGTGGCACCCTTAATTGGACGGATTGTTGGTATGCAAGTGCAGTACAAGCAGATTAAGGGACGTACATGCGTGATGTATGTATGTCCCCATCTTTTGCAAGTCTGAATCTGACACCCATCATTTGGGCTGAGAGTGACCACACAGTAGGAAGATATTTACTTAGTATCCTGCTTTCAGTATCACTAGTGAGGGAAATTATAATAGTTTCTTATTTAGGAATCCCCATATTGCTGTAGATCATGTAAAACCGATGCAAGATAATAAATCTTGTTTCAAATCTTGTTTCACCTTGTATTAAGCAAACCATAATAAACTTACATGAACAGAAGTGCATTAATAAAATACAATGAGCAGTTCCCTTACATAAATTGTGAGGCCCTGGACCGGATCCAGATATAAACACAATTTGCAAGCGGAGCTACAGCTGTGGAGGTCTGCTATAGGATCGTTGTGCAATTCTAATTTGCATAAGTTCAAAGTGAAAACACTCCCCTCACACGTATGGCCTTACACTACCAGGACCTTAACATTTTACACATGTGCCCCACGTAAAATGAGGCAGTGGTGCACCCAGGGGGGGTTGCTAGAGCACCCGCCCCTGAATATGTCACTGCGTTTAAAGTGCATTAGTTAAGTTGAAATTCTTATGACATTTACTATATAGTAAAGTGCATCTTCTTTTATAAATGGTATCTTATTATTAGTATATGTACTTGATGTTTTTTAATGTGGTCATAGTAAGAATAACGCATTACTGTACATACCAATGCAGTTCCCGTTTTCTAGTCTGTAGCCTAGAACACACTCACATCGAAAACTGCCTTCTGTGTTTATGCAGATTGCCCCGGTACCTGTGCAGTACAGTGGGGAACTACATTCGTCATAGTCTGTAACATGAAACATACAGATAGTTAAGTTCCTAAATGGAAAAAAGAAGTGGATCACAAAGAAAAATATCTAGTTTTATGTAATGAGCATGCAAATCAAAATGATACACTTAAAGGTTTATATTCAGGTGTTTAACTAGTACACCTTACTGTAAGTCACCCTCCAGACAGAAAAGCATTGGTATTTCTACTGCAAGTCCAACTTTGTATCACCCTCTTTTTTTTTTTTTTTTTAAAGATTGTTTTATTTGGTTTTTACAAGTAAGTAGACAATACAGTAGAGACATAAAGCAGCTGTTCACAGGCATACATACATTGGGCCAGATCTAGAACAACGTCTTTAAGACCGCAAATACGTAATCTACGTAACGAAACGATACGTAGATTACGTAAAATAGTTACTACACATGCACAGTAACTGTCATCTGCATTTGACAGACGTATTTCCGCCGAGGAACGTTGTCCTGGATAAGGCCCATTGTCGGTAAATAGTAAAACAGCAGAGATGCTAAGTGTTGTGTGGTGCATAACAACATAACAATAGATGTCAATACAATAATAAGCATAACATTAAAAGGCATGATACAGTGTGTTACTTTGTTAGTGGGGTGGGAAGGCAAGGGAGGAGAGAGGTGGTGGATTTGGGGGGTCAGTCAGATAAACATTTGGAATACTGTGATGTTAGCCACTTCCAAGCAGAGCCGTATGAAGTGAGGAGAAGGAAATAAAAGCTGATTAGGAAAAAAGGCCTGTCAGTCCAGGAGTTGGGAGCTGCACCTGAGAGGGATAATGGAATGAAAACCAGGGGACCCAGACCTTCAGGAAGATGTGGGATCTATTATTCAAGTATGCAGACATTTTTTTCATGGAGGACAGGTGCCAAATTTTGCGTAGTAGTTGTGAGGAGGAGGGCAGGGAAGGGTCCTCACAGTGACTGGCTATGAGAGATTTGTCAGCATTTAAAATTTGTGTCAGTAGTCTGTCCGAGTCCCTGTCTAACCCCTCAATGGGGGGCCCAGAAGGAAGGACCAAGGTCACTTATTAATGGGTATATTCAACACTTGAGAGCTGAGTGTTGCCACCCTGAACCAGTACTCCGAAATCTTGGGGCAGGTCCACCATATGTGTAGGAAGGAGCCCTCCTCCCTGCAGCCCCGCCAGCATGTTGATGAAGTAGTGCCATATATGCGTTGTAGGCTAGTAGGGCCTAGGTACCACCTGCTATAAAAAAAATTTCCTGGATGAGAGTGGATAATGATAACTTGGAGATTCTCTCTCCAATCAGGACCCATGTATCTTCCTCTGGGGTTTCCCCCAAGTCCCTCTCATGTTTGGATGTAGGATGTAGGAGCCTCCTTGTGGAAATGCAGGAAGGTATATAGGGAGGAAATAATTATTTGCGCAAGTGGGTGCTGTAGGCATAGAGATTCTACTAGTGACAGTGGTCTGCCAATGGAGCTATGGGGGAGGGAAGAGAGAAAGTGACACACCTGCAGTTATTAATAGAAACTCATCACCCGTAAGCTGAACATTTGTTGCAAGTCTGCTAGGGGTGCGCAGTCGTTGTCATCAAGCAAGTATTTTACCACATGGATGCCCGCTTTTCTCCAGCCCACGAAGGACGAAGGGAAGCGTCCCGGGGGAAAGTCCGTGTTGCCCCACACCGGAGTGATGAGTGAGGGACAGGAGGAGGAGTCAAAAAAAGATCTGCAGTAATCCCAAATCTGACAGTTGAATCATGCTACAGGGTGGGAAGAGATTGTGCTGGACCGTTTGGTAGGGGGTAGACCTAAGGCGTAGGCCAGGGACGGTGTCTCACAGGCTGATGCCTCTAATTGTGGCCAGCGGGGCAAGATCCCTTGGCAAACCAGGCTATGGCTTGACCCAGATGGGAAGCTAAGTAATAGAGTTGCACGTCAGGGAAGCCACATTCCTTGTTGTCGGTGGCTCTTCTCAGATTAAGAAAGCTAGTTCGAGGGTGTTTGGGTTAGGATTTTGCGTGGGACAGGAATGGGGAGCATCTGAAAGAGGTAGAGTAGGCGAGGCAAGTATCACCCTCTTTTTAATACATATCATAAAATTTGATGTTATAAATTAGCATTACTTAATAAATGTATTGATCTACTGCAAATGAATAAATAAGTATTGTAAAGTCTTGTCAGTCATTAAAATAAAAATAATGTATATAATACAAGAAATTTAATAAAATATATATCCATAGTAATCCGTATTACAATACAATACAGTATGAATCAGGACATAGTACTGAAAATCACAATAAGGTAGGAATAACAGTACCGTCACATTTGAAGATGTTCACTGTTTCTGAGTAGCCATCCTGACCACTGCAGATGGCAGACATTGAGAAGCAGGGATAAGTCACAGCTGAATGCTGCTGAATTGCACATACCAGCACTAAATTATACCAGTCAAGGCAGCTGATTCTATAGTAGGAAATCAGTCATTGTAAGGTCAAACTCAAAAGAGCCATCAATGGGTGGTCGGTGTGGGCCAATAATATTGAGTAGTTTTTTTGTTTTTGTTTTTTATTGTTAGTTAAGATGCTAATGGCGAAGACATTGTGGAATTGCACATCTACACATCTACCAGCCACATTTAAAGTATCTTGGGACTAGAGTCACTAGACCTAATGATGTAGACAGGGAGCTGTTGCTTTTACCTAGAGGTGTATGGATGTAGTCATGATCCCAGTGATCAACTTTGTGCTGACATTTTAGGCCTTGCTGTCACTGCTGAGGGAAAAGCCTACAATGAGGATTTTCCTGCTAAGTTGACCATGCACAGACTACAGTATAGCTCTATAATTTTTGGTGACTAGTGACCGTGCTCAGATTTCATAACGTTCGCAAACATATGCATGCTGCGTGTGTGAGCTGGCATATGTTAGTGATGCACATGCGTGCAGCAGATGGTACACATCAGATCGCACTAGATACAGAATTGATTTCCTCAAGTGTGCATCATACTCCGTGCCTAGGAAAACACACAATAATACGCACGGAGAAGTTCAGGTAAAGCTATGGACGCAGAAGTCGGCCAAATTGCATCCGTCACAGTGGAGTGTCATGGGAGTGCACTTGTCACATAAGTGCAGACTTTTGCTATTCCGTGCGTTCAGCACTCTTAAGTCTATACGGTCCTAGATTTCTTTTATATTCTAGGCAATCAGAACTAAGTTATTGTACTGGTACCAAGTATGAATAGGGTATAAAACACTTTTAAATTGCAAATAAATAAATATTTTGATCCTTAATTATACATACCTACACAGATGTCATTCTCTTCGATATATCCAGGATTGCAAGAGCAATAATAGCTGCCAATAGTGTTATGACAGGTACTGTGTGGTTCACAGATAGAAGCATTTACATAACACTCATCAATGTCTGAAAAACAAACATATTTTTTAACATTTGCTATAAATACCACAGTCAGAGGTAATGATACATTGGTGCAGAAAGAAAAGGCAGAAATCTTATAAGACCATTATATTAACAATAAGTGCTAGTTATGGGTAAATATGACACAATATAAAGTAAATATTGTAGGAGAATACAGTATATCTGTGACACATGCAGTAACTCACCTACACAATCGGCCCCATCCCCAGAATACCCGCTCCTGCATGTACATGTGTAGGATCCCTCTGTGTTGGTGCAGATTGCCCATGAGCTGCAGTTGCTCACTCCTGTGGAGCACTCATCAATATCTGTGCAGTCGTCTCCTTCATAACCAGCTATACAGTTACATCGGTAAGAACCCGGTGTGTTGATACATTCCGAATGTGAGGGGCAGGTAAAATTCCCCAGACATTCATCAATATCTGCAGGGTGCAAAGGCAATATCAAAATATCAACTCATTAATTATTTCACTGTTTATTCTGTAAATGGCCGTGATTCCCCCCCTCCCATTTCTCACAATTTAGTTGTTTCCAAGTGATGTAAATATATAAGACAATGTTTAAATCCACATCCACAGAAATCCACATTTTTGTAAATGATTAATTTACAAATTAAAAATTAGGGTTATAGATGATGAGCCAGCAAGAATTGCAGATTCTAATACATAGTCATCAACATAAAATCTAAATGGAAAACTGAACTATAATATTGCCTCAGTTTTCATATTACATCTACATACATTCCCCCATTTAACAGATAAAAGTTGAAATTAATCAATTAAACATCATCATTTTTATGTATGTATTTATGTTTTATTTACATGTTTTTTTTTAATTATTCATATTTGTAATTTCAGTAAAAATATTGATGATGTTCTGGTTAAATCTTACCAGTGCACATTTCTCCTTCATAACCTTGCAGACATTCACAAATGTAGGACCCATTAGTATTAATACAGATTGACTGGGTGGGACAGATGGTCAGGTTAACAGCACATTCATTAATATCTGCAATACAAAACTTGTTTAGTTTAGAAAAAAAATGTAAAAGACAACAATTACTACATGGTCTCACAATTACTAATTTAATAGTGATTTACAATATATGTATAATTTATATTTAATTTATATATACAAATTTTAAATATATAGTAAATAAAATTCTATATCATATTTTATTTTAAGCTTTTATTTTTATTACTTTAAGAGTACAATAATGACATAGACTACTGCAAGCTTCATATAGCTAAAGAGCAATATCTACTCATATGTATTTTCCTTTTAATATACTAATGACCAAAAAATAGATTAAATATAATGTTAGAAAAGCAATTTGTTCATAGTAAAATTGTTACCTTAAAAATAAATCTGTTTTGTGTTATTCTAAAGCTAATTTTACACTATTACATAATTTACATCTATGGTTCACTAAATAACTTTGACAATTGCAAAAAAAAGTAGTAAAAACCCAAAATATGGGAAAATAAACTTGTCTTAATTAGGATAGATAGATAGATAGATAGATAGATAGATAGATAGATAGATAGATAGATAGATAGAATAAAATTCATTTGACTTCCCTTGAAAGGAACATATTTTTACCCAGGTGTAACTTTCCTCTCTTATTTTCAAACTCTGAATCTGGTCCCAAATTAGTAGCCAAGGACCGGATCTACGCCCCGACACATTTTCTGTACGTGTGGGGGTGCTTAATTCCACATGCCTCTTTACACTTAAAATCCATCATATTGAACTAAGTTCCGTATGAAGCAAGTTACGATAGTAACTCTAACGTAACATCTGGAGAGCGCATTTGCCCTCCAGTCCATAGAGCCCACTTACGCATTTTGCGTGCATAAGTAAGCTCACGTACGTAGCTAGGGATCCTAACTCATGGGATTATAATCGGGCCTATGAATGATAGAGAAAAAAGGGGGATCTGAGATAGGCGCTGACCTGCACCACACAAGTGTCACAATAAATACTCCTAAAATAGTTGCTGAATAAATAAAGAAAAATCAGTCTGCGTAGTAAAATCCTACTCTGGTGAAAGACATGATTATAAAATAATTATTTGTGGGTGGATTCCTAAGCCTATAGATAAAGCTCATCCAATAAAGATAAAGATAAAACAAGGGTTTTTTAAAGCATGTTAAAACATATGAAACATCTTGATACCAACAAATAAAAAACAACTTCTAAAACCATTATAAAATCGAAGCAACTGTGCTCCGTCCCATGTAGATGAACAAACTCATGCTAACAGGTGGCTGGGGGAGCTCAAAGACAGACTGCTGGAAAGAACTCTTGCAGCCACAGGGAACACAGGCGACTGGAGGCAAAGAGGGTTGAAGACTACCAGCTGATGCGTTTCGGGCAGACATGATCTTTCTCACATTGCCAACATTAGTGACTATTGTAGTGCTCACTTCCCACACTTTCATTGCTCAAGGCCTGTTTGCAGGATAGCCTTACATTTATAAGTATAAGTCTGAAGGTGTGAATGTAAAATCAAAATGGATCATATTGTAAAGTGCAACTTACCAACACACAATTGATATGGATTTCCATCATATCCTGCTAAACACTGACAGCTGTAATTTCCTGGTATGTTTATACAGTTGGCATTTTCAGCACAGGGAGATATAGGTTCCTCACATTCATTAATATCTGAAGAAAAAAGTAGAGCAGATCTTTTCGTTTTTTGCTCAATAAAACATCCTAAAGTTAAGGTAGCTATCAGATTTGTTTTGTATGCAGCCACATTAATTTACTTATATTTCATTATACTTCACACTGAGTATGCTACATTACCGTCACACAGGGAGCTGTTCTGTGCGTTGATACTATAGCCTGAATTACATCCGCAGGTGTATCCTCCCAGGAAATTGAAGCATATTTGTTGACAGGTTGATATATTGAGTAAACACTCATTGATATCTAAGAAAAAAATATGTGCATAAATATATTAATTATAACTTACACAGACTTCTTATGCTGGTATTTTAACTACTAATATGGATGAGATGGTGAGTTGGTACCTCGTTGGTGACATTTTTGGCATTAGATTTAAAACTGAAGGTCCTCTTAACCAACATGGCTACCATAGAATTCTTTACCATGAGCCTGATACTGAATGTGTGCGCCAGATATTACGTGTCTTCACTCCTTCTGCATGGAAGAAGTTCCATAGAAGGGAACAAGATCAGGCGCAGAGCAACAGCAGCAGGGTTCTGGACACGTAAGTCCAAACTCCTTCAGAAATGGGAGAGTGAGAGGGGCATGCAATCCCCTCCTCCATGCCGAAAAACAGATGTCCCTACGGAATTTGCATGGAGATCTCTATCAAGTCCCAAGTCACTAGACTGATTTTTAATTAAGTGGAGACATGACCCAAAACACTCCTCCAGAACCATGGACCTGATCCACAGTTAGGGGTAAATTTCGTATGTTAGCCTCTGCTGTGGAGGCTAGTGCACTGAATTGGTGATCCACAACCCAGCATGAAGGAGAGCCAGGAACTCCACACTGGGGATTGGGGATTTGCTACCAGGACCCTACCTTAAAGACTTTGCATGTATGTCCAAGCGTGTGAAATACTGGATTGTACGTAAGGGCTTAGCCAAGCCCTTTCTGTACAATTTACATGCCTATGCCTACCATGCGGGGGGCAGGTATGCACACGTTAGAAGTATTGGGCGGACTTCCATATGTAGCATACGTAAGTCTGCTTGAGTAATGATCTGTGAATCAGAGAAAGATAAAGAAGTAGAGTGATGGTGTGCATCACAAATTTATCTGATGACCTGACCTAAACAAACACAAAAATGGAAAAACATCTAACATCTGCTCAGTATATATGGTAATTCCTACATGTGCTGTTAAAAAAACTTCCAGTTGATTACATAAACATAAACATAAAACTGGTAGTCAGAAAAGCAAAAGTATGCAAAAGTTATCAAGTTAATAGATGGCTAATTTGAAAAGTGTGTATCCAATTATGTGCTTTCATAGTTTTGATGACTATTATTCAAAGCTAAAGAAAATAGTAAAAATAAAAATTCCCTTTACAAGTAGGTAAGTTCAAACTTTTGATTAGTAAGACATGGTACTCTTAGAATTGTGGGCAGTCCACCAAATTGTGACCATGGTCATTAGCTCTTTTAGGGGTATATTTACAAAAGTCGAATTTGACAGCGATTTCAAATTGACCGGTTTCGCCACGATTTTACCGTGATTTTTTTGTTAAAATCACGGTATTCACGAAGCGTCGATTTTTACCCAAAATTTTAATTACCCGTCGATACGCATTGATTTTTCAAAGGCTAAATTTCTATAGAAAAGCACAGCGATTTTCCCTTGAAAAATCGCCGTCACTTTCTGTAATAAAAAAAATATATTGCTGAGTCTTGTAGTAATATCAGCATCAGCATGGTAAGCCTTATAACCATGCAGCGCTGTGCCAGGTTTAAAAAAAAAAAGTAATTACTCACTGTTAAGATGTCGTCTATCTTGGAAAGAGTTGCTCGTAGTTTTCTACATCTTCAATCTTCATCTGTATTTTCTTAATGAAGAATCTTCTTTTCTTGCTTGCAGACTCTTCTCCGGTGCAGAGCTGAGAATGCTTCGGGGCTTCAACGTTGATCTTCGGCCTCTTGCAGCCCTTGTGACGATGTCCGGGACCTTCCAGCTTGAGGGTGACGCAGCTAGTTACCATTCCGCCACTAGAGGTCCCCCTTTTATAGAATTAATGAGGTCACAGATATTGTGGATCTCTAGTGACACCTCTAGTGTCTGTGACGTCATTATTTCTATAAAAGGGGACCTCTAGTGATGGAATGGTCACTAGCTGCGTCACCCTTAAGAACATACAGATGAAGATTGAAGATGTAGAAAATTACAAGCAACTGTTCCCAAGATAGAGGACATCTTACTTTTTTTAATATTTATAAAAAAAAAAATTTTTACATCGGGCACAGTGCTCATGGTTATAAGACCGTGTATACGCAATCTACGTTGCAACAAGTAACGTTCATTGAAAGCGCCCCATACACAACGCGCTTTTTTAAAGCACGTTCCCGTTTAACTAAAGGCGATTTCGTGTCGTCACCTTTAGTGAATACGACGATTTTTGTCCAGTGATGTTTGCCTGGTCGATTTTGCTAAAGTCCCGGGACTTTGCAGGCGATAATGCAATCGGTGTATTTACTAAAGGCAAAGTCCCAGAACTTTAGCAAAATCGACTTTTGTAAATGAGGCCCTTAAAGACTAGTTTTACAATTCAGCATCTTATTAATTGTGAAAAAATAATTACAGAAGCAATAAGACAATAATATTACTAGAAAAATGCAATAAAACACAGGGTAAGAAGCTGTAACAGAATGTGTAAGTCACATTACAAAAAGAGATATATTTTCTCACCAGCGCAAGTTATTCCATCTCCAGTCAGATTATCAGGACATCCACCACAAGTGAATCCTTCCCCTGGAGCCACCACATCCTTACAGGTGTTGTTATCAAAGCATTTGTTTTCTGCACAACCATCAAAATCTTCCTCACAGAACATCCCTGTCCACGCGGCAGAACAGTTACATCCAGCGACCTGCAAGTCATGCCAAAGATTCAATAGACTATATAGCTGGGTCATGTAGTAACTTACATTTTGCTTCAGTTGTGCTCTCTAAGCGCTCTATTT
>WWET01003529.1:19948-22448 GCA_011038615.1 Limnodynastes dumerilii | reverse complement strand
GCTAGTACGGCGGCCGTAAGCGTAATGCGCATGCGCCGGGCAGATGTTGCCCGGCGTCACTATGGAAACGCCCGATCGTCCCCGTAGGACGTCCCCCAGCGTCCCTACACTGAAGTTAGTGTAGGGGGGGCGGGTGAGGGAGGGTAATGAGGCTGGGAGGGCGGCGTTAAGGTACTAACGCCGCCGTCCCAGCGTATCAACTCTCCCTTACGCCGGCTGAAGTTAGGGTAGCCTTCAGCCGGCGTAAGGGAGAGTTAATACGCTCCTACAAGGGGGAGTGTCGGGCCAGAGCAGCGATGTTTTGCTGAGCGCTACAGCGCTCAGTGTAACATCGTAGCTCTGAATCAGGCCCTTTGTGTTTGCAAGAGAAACGCTTGTCCAGGGAAGAAAGTTGAAGTTAAAATTCATGTTACTAGTACAGGGCAGGGGAACCAGGTCTTCATTCTTACTAGGAACTAGTGACATCAGAGAAGTAACATACCTTTAGTAGACTGGATTTTAAAGAATATTTAGTTAAACTAATAAACTAACTAGTACAAATATAAACTATACCTGTTATAGGATCAGCCGGTTCTAAGTTTAAAGTATAAAGTATACATACGATAAAGTAGCTTATCTTTGTAGCAGGTTTTACAGCAGCAAATAACAATTAGTATTTCACCTGTTATGTTAATGTCAGTGGAGTCTGTATCCAGAGAGAAGACAACGGTGTCATTGTTGTCATCAGTAGCTGTGTAATACACCGTCACTGGCTGGTAAAGCTTGGTGCTGATGGTGCTTGGTCCAGTTACATTAGGAGGAAAGTTATCTGGGAGAAAATTACACTATATTATAAAAGTTATAATACTTCTGGTTAATAAAGTACAATAGAGTGACCCAATGCACTTCTTATATAATGAACAGATTCAAATATGTATGCAAAGCAGGTGTTTCCCCACAAAAGGTCCTAGAAATGGTCAGAATTACATTATAACATTTAAAATTACGACTCTTATTTCTGAACAAATGCCTATTAATGGAAGACTCATGACTAGGGGCAAAATTAGACAGACTAGGGTCTCCATAGCTAGGAGGCAGGGCACAAATCTATAAACATCGCTCAGCACTCAATCACTGTCTAAGCTGCCAGTCTCTGGCGTGTCCTCCATGGGTGCGGGGTGTGTGGCTGCCACGGACCTCCCCTACTCTGTGGGCCCTGTAGAAGCCACACTCCTGAGTCCCATTGCACTTGCATAGCAAAAACATAACACTTCCCGTCCTATACAAAACCTCCTCCAAAAAGACCAAAAGTTATTCTGGACAGAGTCTTTTTCAGAAGATCTTCCCCATGAGGTTGATCAATTTGAACTTTTTTGTAATGATTTAGATCATGAAAGTGCTTTAATAGTGGGTAGCAGTCTAGTAAGTCCATTACTATACAGTCAGATCCATAAATATTGGGACATCAACACAATTCTCATATTTTGGGCTCTATACAGCACCACAATAAATTTTAAATGAAACAAACAAGATGTGCTTTAACTGCAGACTTTCAGCTTTAATTTGAGTGTATTTACATCCAAATCAGGTGAACGGTGTAGGAATTACAACGGTTTCTATATGTGCCTCCCGCTTTTTAAGATACCAAAAGTAATGGGACAATTGACTCAAAAGTTATTTCATGGATAGGTGTGGGCTATTCCCTCGTTATTTCATCATCTATTTAGCAGGTAAAAGGTCTGGAGTTGATTCTAGGTGTGATATTTGCATTTGGAATCTGATGCTGTCGACTCTCAATATGAGATCCAAAGAGCTGTCACTATCAGTGAAACAAGCCATCATTAGGCTGAAAAATCAAAAGCAACACATCAGAAAGATAGCAAAAACATTAGGTGTGGCCACATCAACTGTTTAGAACATTCTTAAAAAGAAAGAACGCACCGGAGAGCTCAGCAACACCAAAAGACCCGGAAGACCACAGAAAACAACTGTGGTGGATGACAGAAGAATTTTTTCCCCGGTGAAGAAAAAACCTTTCACAACAGTTGGCCAAATCAAGAACACTCTCCAGGAGGTAGGTGTATATGTGTCACAGTCAACAATCAAGAGAAGACTTCACAAGAGTGAATATAGAGGGTTCACCACAAGATGTAAACCATTGGTGAGTCGCAAAAACAGGAAGACCAGATTATAATTTGCCAAACAACATCTAAAAAAGCCATTACAGTTCTGGAACAACATCCTATGGACAGATGAGACAAAGATCAACTTGTACCAGAGTGATGGGAAGAGAAGAGTATGGAGAAGGAAAGGAACTGCTCATGATCCAAAACATACCACCTCATCAGTGAAGCATGGTGGTGGTAGTGTCATGGCGTGGGCATGTATGGCTGCCAATGGAACTGGTTCCCTTGTATTTATTGATGATGTGACTGCTGACAAAAGCAGCAAGATGAATTCTGAAGTGTTTCGGCCAATATTATCTGCTCATATTCAGTCAAATGCTTCAGAACTCATTGGA
>WWET01003528.1:162153-173469 GCA_011038615.1 Limnodynastes dumerilii | reverse complement strand
ATGTAATATGTGCTATTACATATAATGAAGCTTTTTTTTTTTCTCCCTGACTGGCATTAGAATCAACGAGAACAGTCTCTCTCCAATGCGCTGATTGGCATACGACTCACAAGGCAACTACAGGGAGATGTCCATGTGGCTCCCCTGTGCAGTGGCATTACTATAGTTGGTGTCACACGGTAACTTATGTTGTCACCTTTATGGGCCTCCTTCCATACAAGAACCGAGTAATCTTTTTTTGTACGGTTACTCGTAAATCATAATTCCCATATACCACTCAATGTGATGACAATAATGTGACAGTTTAGCAACATTACAACATTAAAATGACACCTTTACATTAAATTACAATTTCAAATGCACAACCTAAATGTATTTACATATTTTCATGTGGTTAAAGTGAGAAAGTTTCCCCCTTGTATGTCTTCATCCATCCCCTTTGTATGACTTGAGACATACCAAGGGAGAGAAGGAATGACTGAATTCATCGCTTCCCCCTCTTGTATGTCTATAGCCATCCCTTCAGCCCCCTTTTATGTCTCTAGCCATCCCTTCAGCCTCTTTGCTTGTCACCAGCCCCTTGTATGTCTCCAGTCATCCTTTCTCTTTCTTTGTATTTCTCCGGTTATTCTTTCAGGCCTTTTACACAACTGCAGCCCCCTTGTATGCCTGTAGACATCCTTTTAGCCCCCACCAATCCTTTCACACCCTTTGTATGTCTGCAGTCATCCTTTAACAAACTTGAATGTCTGCAGCAAGCCCTTTTCCCCCTTTGTGTCTCCAGTCATACTTTCGACTACTACGACCTGGTGTTTCTCCAGACATCTTTTCAACCCCCTCTCTCCCTTCAGTGCACCATAAGACATGCAGAAGACTTACAGAAGTTGCAGGGACATCTCCCTGAGGCTTCCTTGTAAGTCTTAATGCCAGTGAGCACATAAGATAGAGAGTCTGTTCTCTCTCCCTTCAACCCACTCCTATGCAAGAGACTAATGGGGAGCCATAGGGAGATCTTTGCATGGCTTTCCTGTGAGTCTTATGACTATAACCAGATTAAAAAGAGAGATTCCTGTGAGTCTAGCGCACAGGACTCCAGGCATCCCTATGAGAGCGCTACATAGATACAGATACTACATTGCATCATCTCATTTAGTTTTTAGGAATTCCTAATCAAGGCTGTTTGCTATTGCACGGGGCATGCCACTAGATGACTTAAAGGGGGGTGCCCAGTAAGGCAGCCCCCCTTTAGGTTACGCTGCCCTCCCCTAAGCCACGGTAACATAGACCATGACTCACACAGACACCGGCTGCATTAGATAACAGATGTGGCTGGCATCATTCAGCTTAACTGTCCTGTATATACAGGGCTCCTAGGAGGAGCCTGGACACCTATAAGGGACACAAAATAAGGCTGAACACATAAGGTGGCACAAAAGGAGGCTGGACACACAACAACTGGCAGAGGCTCTACTAGGTCTAGAAACGGCACAGTTCCTAATTATAAAAGATCATTGATGTCCTAACTGAAAAGATTCCAATTCAAAAATTTTAGACAGCACCACCTTGTGGGCGATCATATCATTACCGTAAAGGTTCATTTGAACTGTTCTTGAAAGATCTAGGAAACTAGAAAGCAGTGTGTATGGGAGACTTGTAGCTGAAGATATAGCTCCACTAATTGATGGATCATAGAGAAGAAAATATAATATTAGGAAAGAAGAATTTATAATATGTGAGACAGGACTAGGGTTTTAGGAACTTCTTCAGCAGGGGATGGGATTTTGGCAATGAAAGCTTAGTAAGTGCAACGCTATAAGAGTAAAATCCCTGCAGACATTAGGACACATATATGGCAGAAAAGCATAGAAACTAACACAAAGCATTCACTGTATTTTCCAGGAAAGGCATTATAGGCATTCTACGTGCCGTACCTGCGTGCTGTAATGGATGTTTTGTTACGTTCTGTCCACATGAGCAAAAAAATAGGACCTCTGGATGGGAAGTAAATAACAGCATATGGCGTACTGGCACAAAGCCGCGATCTCTCTGCTGCTACGTCTCCAAATACTCTCTGCAAGCGCAGGGTTGTATAATGTGTTCAAAAGGGTTACATACTGCTCTAAACAGCAACCAATCAGATTCTAGCTTTCACTTTACTGCTACAAACTAGAAATGTCAGCTAGAATCTGATTGGTTGCTATGGCCAACATTTCCTCTTTTCCATTTACGAAGTCTAGTAAATCTAGCCCTACAAAATAGACTGCAAGGTGTAATAAAAGTCATAATACAGTTAAAGGAGTTATTCAAAGGGCTTACATGGAAGTGTAAACTTAGGACATGTGGCTGAACGTTGCTTGCACTTAAATGAAATTACCAACATAGCTAGATATTCTCTAACAGTATTTCTTAAACAAAGTTAATTCTAATGCGTAAATAATTTACCACTTTTCTATAACATAGGCCAATTTAAAATACCTATAGAAAAAATGGCGGCCCTTACCTCGGGGTCGTGAGTTTTTAATCTACATGGATGGTTATCCACTCGATTGTGTGCTCTCTGTTTGGGACGCTAAAGCATACCCTGTAACTACCGGACGTTGTGTAATTTCTATTTGCTGCATTGCTTTTTCCATCTGGTACGCTTGTACTTTTTATCTTCGTGTGTTAAAATAAATTCGATGTACTGCACCATGAAGCGCCCTCTTCTTTTCCCCATGTTCTAGACTTCTACCTCCTTGCTTTGAAACAGCTTGTGTGAAGGGGAACTGCATCTGCAACCGCTGCAGTCTGGTGCTACTTATACCTTGTCATCTGCCTAAACCTACTGGATCTCCTCACTGTATGTACTGATAATTGCTTACTACGTAAGCTGTACTAAAGACAAACTTTATTTGAATTTATCTGGATCTTGAAATTCATCAGTATATTCTGCTTTTTCTATAATTGAGCACAGCATATTGTCTGTTTATTGTTTGTTGTTTCTATTTTGGCTGTTTGCAACTTGTAGAAACCTGATACACTAATTTGAGTTATTATACTCTAAATATAAACAAACACATATATAAACAAAACAAGGACTGGCATTCTAGCCATTATGCAGTGACTACGCATAATCTTCTATCTTTAAAATAAAATTCTGAGAATTAGTTACAAATATTTGCAGATACCACCAGCCACTTACAAGGCTCCCCTGTTAGGTGGTTCTAACTCTAAAAATGAGAGAGAGAGAGAAACAGAGAGAGAGAGAGAGAATTTAAAAAATATTTGCTTAACCAAATCATACAAATAATGTGCTTTATTCAATTTCTTCCATAAATTTTTCATATTCCAATAAGAGTATAAAGGGTACAGAATAAACGATTGGGAGGAGCTGGGGGTAGGTTACATTTAAAAAAAATCTAAAAGTTTTTGCATAGATCTTATATAAAAAGTATTTGAAGAACGATACCAGAAAACATCTATAAAAGTATAACAGTGCAGTGATCTCTCTGCCAGTTGCTCCATTGTGTAGCAATACTTAATACTTAATCCAGTGGTGTCCATTTCAGGATTTGACCTGAATCAGTGCTGTCATCGCATTAAGGGCCACTGCTACCATTTTCATTACGTTTGTTCAGTGCAGTGCGTTTACTTGAGGTGGTCACTGACCTGTCATTGCGATTTCCTTCACCAGTACTCCTTTGGACTTAGTCTTGATAAAAACATTTGCTGATGAATTTGGGAAACAAACATTCTTTTTCCTGCATAGGGCATGCACACAGTTTGGTTCTGTTTACAATAACGTCTCCACTTGTTGAAATGCGTGAAAAATAAAGGCAACCTTTTACATTCACCACACATTTTAGACCATGCTGGCTAACATTCTGTTTCTTCCTTCCAAAAGATTCCGTAGAAAAGAAAGAGCTGACGGTATGCACAAATCTTGTCATCAAGCTCCGCCCAATAATTAGCAATGCTATGTGTCACAGCACTGGCAGGCAGTGATTTAAAAAAAAATCACTGCCTCAAGTCCTGCCTGACTGCCTATCAGTGCCGTGATCCATAGTGTTACTTAAGATGGGGTGGGTCTTAATATATCATTTCTGGCATCAAGCCCTGCTATGGCCAAATGTATATGGCCATAGCAGGGCTTGATGCCAGAAGATTTGTCTGCTCTTCGGGGATTCCGGGAGCGATGGCTGAAGTCTGGGAGTCTCCTGGAGATTTGGCAAGTATGTCTCAGATTGTTAATTGATTTTTCTAGGATATCTTTTCTTTTGCATTATCCATGTAATCACTTTAAAAAGACATTAATAGCAAAATGGCATTTGTAAAATGAATCTGTTAAGGGATGAATGTGATTATTAAAAATATATGGTGCTATAAGCCATACCTACAATATTCTGGCTTAACTAGTACTTAAACCAGGCCCGAATGGTAGCCACCATTGAAAAAAAATTATAATACATTATGAACATTGATATTATAATCCACAATACAGTCAATACTGAAGACGCGATATTTAATGAACGGGAAGTGGCGCTGTAACTTCGAGCTCCAATTTGGTTTCCAATCAGCTTCTGGTCCCGGGACTGCAGGGTAAAAGAAAAATAACGAATTAATGATCTATTACCTACTCGTGGCACTCTAAAGGCCAGATTTACTAAGCTGCGGGTTTGGGAAAGTGGAGATGTTGCCCATAGCAACCAATCAGATTCTAGATGACATTCTCTAGTATGTAATAGGAAAGCAAGAGCTAGAATCTGATTGGTTGCTATGGGCAACATCTCCATTTTTACAAACCCGCAGCATAGTAAATCTGGCCCTATGTGTTGTGGACCTGCACATCCCATCATGCTCTGCCATGTATTAGCAATGTTTATGCTGCTGGAGGAAACTGGGATTTGTAGTTTACACCACCTAAAGTACCAATAAAGTACTTAATGCTATTGGGCCAGCTTCAGACTCCCGTACGTTAGGCTTACTTACGCAAGCCTCTTGCATCAATAAGTTCTACACATGCACGCACCATATCATACGATACAGATCTCCAGGCATACGGTTAGTGTAACTTAGTTTTGTGCGCTAGGAGATCCGTCCAACAGGGCGGACCATCCCCTCCACCCGCATGAACTCCGTAACTCTTACAGTCTGGGTCTTACGGCCCGCTGCTCTGCACAGGACGCTTAAGGCAGCGAAAGTGCTGCTAACTCTACATGAGAGAGGGCTGTGTACAGAAAACACTCAGAGGTACGAAGCTGGCCCATGAAGACTAAGAAAAACATGGAAGTCTGTACAATTTACTTTCTGATAGCAATAAACTTTTCTTAATGATATCATTGCCGTCAAATAATTTGTTATGTATAAAATAATAAACCAATGTTGATTCAATTGAAAATGTTGTATCTCCTGGATGAAATGGTTCTACTTTTATACTTTATTTCTCTCTGTAGTTGTTTATATGGATGAGTCACCCAGTAGGTTATTTTTTTGTTTGTTTTGTTTTTCCCCTTACTACTTATTCTAAAAACAGAGCAGTCACTACTTTTGTTATTAAAAAACATTGAGTTAAGAAGAGGCTTGTATGTCTAAACCCAAAAAGTTTTTTTTTTTTTTTTTCTATTATTTTGGTAGCTTTAGATTTTAAAAACATTCATCTATGTATGTATCTTATTTCCACAACCATGCTCACCTTAATTGAGAAGATAAATGCAATAAGTCCCAGGCAGCAGAAATTCATGTAAATTGTGTTAATCAGGGACCAGATTATATGATCCCGTACAGGTGGCTGGTCGATTATTGTCAGCACAGTTGAGGCACCTTGATTAGTGGTATCCTGCAATGGCATCATCTCTACCTTTAACGGCTCATCATATTCTTTGCTGTCATGGTAAGGGGACATTTTAGTCAACGTCTCTTCAAGTTGCTGAGTAGAAACATCAGTATTGGTGGTTATCATTTTCCAACAGGGTGGAAACCTGATATAAGTGATATTGCCTGTAGTGCTGTGAAACAAAAAACTGCAACACTGTTGGGTAAAAGTGGGAGGAACCAAGTATGTAAATTCATTACGCTATCATGATGTACTCCTTTTGAAGGCTTTAAAATTTCAGCGATGACAGACTAACCCAATCTTTGTTATTTGTTGCAGATATTGCAGACCCTGGCTAAGGTGCAAGGGCAAAGATAAGCTACAAAGTAGAAAGCAGCAAAAGATCAATGTAAAGTAAATTATTAATGAACCTGAAAAGGGTTAGGGGAATGTGTTACTCTAGCAAAGAGTATTTTAATGGGGGAACATGATCCATTTGTATAAGTGTATATGAACCTAGTCAAAAATTCTGTGACTTGAACAAAGTCAGGTGTCTAGAGAAAAGGCAAGATTCCACGTGTGCTTTAAAGGAAATGGTATATAATTATACTACATCATCAGAATAAACTACATAGACTTCAAACAACCAACGCCTGAGACAGCACTAGAAAAAAGGTGGTCCTCAGGCGCTATCAGCACAGAAAGGCATTTTATCTTGCGAAGCAGAAGGCTGAGAAGGTTATCAGGGCTGAAAAGGCTCAAGCTGAGAAAAACCCAACTCACAGTACAAAAAGGAATATAAATGAGGTAAAAAAAAAAAACTAAAGTACACTTTAAACAGAGTGAGAATCTCATCAAGGGTGACCAGGGTATAGTAGATAGTCTTGATTCTTTTTGTTTAATATTCACAAGGGACCAAATAAAATATAAATAATAATAGTAATACAAATGAAATAATTAAAAGTGCTTTCACTGAGGACCAGGTCTAAAAAGAACTCTTATTTTTTTTCACAAGGATAAAAGGTGTTTCTTAGGACCAGATTTACTAGGCTGCAGGTTTGGAAAAGTGGAGATGTTGCCCATAGCAACCAGATTCTAGCTGACATTCTCTAGTGTGTAATAAGTGAGTGCTAGAATCTGATTGGTTGCTATGGGCAACATCTCCACTTTTCCAAACCCACATATTAGTAAATCTGGCCCCTAGTTTCCTCACCTTCGGCTACCTTGCTGCTGGTTGTCCTCAATTAGGTTCAGCTCATGTCTCTTTCACTAGGAGGATACTTGTCAGCATGCATGTGGGACTGGTTACCAGCAAACAATACATTTCAATACATTCTGTTTAAGAACCCAAATGCTTATGTTCATGTTTAGTTTACTCTACTTTTGCTTTGTTTTGTTTATACAAACATATGTGAATTTGTTTTGTGCGGTTTAATAACTATTGGAGTAATAAATGGGTATGTTTGGTTTCTATTTATGAGAATTAATATTAGCGCACATTTAAGGTCATTGGTATGAACGGTCTTTTAAATATTACCTGATTTATAAGTGCTGCCATCTGTACCATGTATGAGATGTAGGCCTGGATTCAGAGTTTGGGAGTAAAGCTGGCCATACACTAGACGATTATCGGCCCGATTTCCCAATTATTGGGTGATCGGGCAAATAATCGCTCTAGTGTATGGTACAGATCAATTTTTAAAACATCAAAAAAAACGCACCAGAAACGCTCTGGTGCGATTATTTAAAGGCTCAGCATGTTTGATTTAAAACGATATTTTAAAAACGATATTTTAAGGGAGCCAATCAGCAAGCTGAATGGCTCCCTATACTTGTAATAGACACTGCTGCTGATCTATGTATAAAGCTGCTCTGACAGCTAGAAGTATACCTTCAAAGCTGTCAGAGCAGCATAGTGCATAGATCTGCAGCAGCGTCTATTGCAGGGAGCAGTACAGAGAAGGACCTTGCGGGAAATCGTCCCGTTTATCGGCCTACCCCCTGCTGGGACCAATAATCGTTGTAGTGTATGGCCAGCTTTAGGGTAAAACAGGTGCAAGTGTACAGCTTGGCTAAACCATTTTGCAAAGTAAGGGGTGCTTATTAATCTTAAATCTTTAACATGCAGGGAAAATACATTACTTTTTGCACACTGAACTCAAATACTGCATATTTTTATGTTTAATCTATGAAATAGAGTTGAGCTAAGAAATTTCACCTCTTAAATATAAATTTGCTTTCATAATTTAAATTTGGCCCCCCTTGCAGTTCAACATGGTATTGCTCAGGTCTACACTTGCACAAAAAAAAGTTGCAGCTCTGAATCCGGGCCATAATATAAAAAAATTTCACTATTTCCTGTGCCTGTCAAAATGACAAGAAATGAGCTGGGGATCGCAGGAGGTGGCAACCGGGGTAGCAAAAGCCACATAGACTGCAATACACACAGGGAGCGGAAGAGACTGGCATCCTGAGCTGGCCGACAGCGGACTCAGACCGACTCCTCGGGCCAGATTTACTTAATTGCGGGTTTGGAAAAGTGGAGATGTTGCCCATAGCAACCAATCAGATTCTAGCTAACATTCTCTAGTATGCAAGTTAAATATCTAGAATCTGATTGGTTGCTATAGGCAACATCTCCACTTTTTTAAACCCGCAGCTTAGTAAATCTGGCCCCTCATCGCAGCCCCATCCAGGAAGTAGCCTCCCTCAGCCTGTTTGCAGTAGCGGCACACCCCACCACAAAATGGATGGTTTTGCTGGTAATTTGGGTGAGTAGAGCTGTGTGGTGGGGCATGGGGGGGTTGACAGGGAGGCTTCAGGATATTTTAAGAGCAATTCTGCTCCTAACCAATGCGCAGTAGTATCACAACAGTTCCATTTTCAGAAGGCCAGAAGATAGGAAGGTGGACAATGGACCAGAGCCACAAAATAATATCCGCTGACTAACGCATCACGCCAACCCGGTCACATGACTGAACACTTTGTGCAAGTGTCAACTAAGTAATTACACTTCAAAACACAGCCAATCAATGCTGTGTTCTGATGCATAGGTCTCAGACAGTAAAGCAAGCCACCATGGGTAGGTCATACACATGGAGGGTGGGGATAGAGTAAGGGCTTAGTAAAGCCCTTACATATAATCTTATGTAGAGGTATAGTACACAATACAAGGCACGCTGCTTGTGGAAGGTACGGAATATAGGATTACAAATTATGTAGGTTAGCCTCCAATGCGAAGATCCCAAGCAGCATGGATTCACTGGGGGAGATCAAACCAAACAAAGGTTACTGATTATTTTTAAGTCACTTAACTAATAATCAAGGGGTGAGCTTTAGGCATAGCTTATCTAGAGTTTAATAGGGCTTTTGATACTGTACCACATTACAGACTGGAAAAATAATGGTGGGATTGGTATCAAACATAGCTGTGTGGATACAATGTCAGTTACAGGACAGAAAGGATTGTAGTGATGGAATCCCTATGGGGATGGTAAGGTTACCAGTGGAGTTCCCAGTCAATCCGTGCTTGGACTAACATCTTTATTGGTGATAGTGAACATGGTACAGTGAGGAAAATATGCCTTTTTGCAGATGACAAATATAGAAACACCAGGAGTGGTAAACAAAATAATTGATAACCTAGGCAGACTAGAGCAGGACTGGCCAACGTGTGGCTCTCAAGGTGTTATTAAATGTTCTCAGCATGCTTTGTATGCGGCTGCAGTCCCCGGTTACAATGTCCCATTCGAAAGTTCCTTTTCAGATGTCCCTATTTCGAACTTACCAATTCCTAATTTTTTTTTTTCCAGAATAGGTCGGCTTACTTCATATTCACATATTACGCCGCTGCCGATATCCCTCCGCCACTGCTATCGCCGGACCGAGGGATAGGTGAGTAACCTCTCTGTGTGGGGTAGGGAGGGTTAGGGTTAGGCTGCCAGGAAAGGAGGGTTAGGGTTAGAATTAGGGAAAGGAGTGTGGGACTATTTAAACTTACTTTTCAGAGTTTGAAACTGGCTGGGAGGAAACGGCCCTATCGAAATAAGGCTGTTCTAACAGAGAATCCACACCGCTTCGTATGGTATCGGCTTTGCCCATGCAGTTAAAGCATGCTGGGTCGTAGTTTCACAACACCTAGAGAGCCACACATTGGCCAGGGCCGGACCAGAAGAATGGAGAGCACAGCAACTGCAGTTTAATAGTAAAAAATGCTAAATCCTGTACTTGAGGTGCAAAAATCCAAAAGCTCAATATATCATTATCACTACATGTAAAACTACTAGAGAGGAAAGTGATCTAGGAGTCATTATTTTATGTGGCGAATACTCCTTTCACTTCACCACCAAAAACACAGGTCTCAGCTGAAACCTGGGCATTTGGTGAGGATATGAAAGGTCCCAAGGTCCTTCCCGTGTCGGACCCCGGTAAGTGGTGGTGTGAAAGGTGCCGAACCGGGTCTCACCTAACACCTGTTTGGATAGATGTGTTTACTGTTGCTATCTCCATGAGGCACACACAGCACTTAATACTGACAAGGCAGACCAGGGACACAGAATTTCTCAGGTCTACCGTGCAGTATTTTAAGGGACCATCTCAAGATTTTTTTTTTGCACCGGAAAGCCACAACAATCCAAAATTATTGCCACGGTGGAGATGTGAAAGCAGCTTTAAAAGGTAGCCAAGCAATGACAGAGGCAAGGCAGATGCTTCGTTCTATAGGGAGAGGGGGGGAGGGGTGTGTAAAATCTTGCTCCACTACAACCCTTCCCACAACACAAATTGTTCCCCAAGTTTTTTTTTTTTTTTTTTTTTTTTTAAAGCTCTTTAGTTATATTCAGCTATTTCAAAAGTTCTGACATCACTTAAAGAAACAAAGGAGTATAATCTTACCTCAGTCCGGTTCTTCCGCCATCGTCTGCTCGTAAACTTTATACAATGCGCAAGGTCTCATATGCCCCATTTTGTAGCACACTAACTTTGCAACAGAAAGCAGAAAAACCTCTCTCCCTCGACAACACAGTTTTAGCCTGCGGTAGGTCAAACCCACAGTTGGAATAATGGAGAATGAACAGTAAAACAAGGAGAGGAGGATTTTGGTGTTGGAAAGGCGCTGGTGAGCTCAGCAAGTGATAAAACCGAAAAGCCGACAACCCCCTCCTATATAACGTTCCTATTTTCCCATATCATGTTACCCATTATAGAATATCCTGGAGACTCCTGAAAGTTGGTAATTCCTCCTGGTAACCCCAGCAAAGCTAATCATCCTTTGTAACACTATGAAAAGGAGCATTAATGGACAGGGCTTAAGCACACATTTTGCAAATTGCATCATCAAAACCAGCCTCCACATTTTTTTTCTTCCCTCAGGGAGATCTAATCAGTCAACAACCCTGACTTATTGCCACATTCAATTGACTAATAGTCACATGACATGAGGTCTTATGTTGTTCAGGTTGCGGATCACCACAACCTTAGATTGGCATACTGTATTTAGTTTTTCACACTACTTTAATCTCTCCCCC